>CM075067.1:10602500-10845000 GCA_037428765.1 Rubia yunnanensis
ATTTTAATATCAACAATCTAATATGTCTTGATCGAGTGATAAACGGCTTATCAGTTGTTGATCCTTCCTTAAGGCTGTACCTGCTTGTAATGACTTGACTGGGAAAACTTTAATCACTGCAGCTGTTCAAATTAAGTGCAAAACCAATATATTTCTGTGGTTGACATAATATCATTACTTTCTGGAATGGACACAAGCAGATGTCGGCACTATTTAGGATTGGAAAGGGTGAGCTGCCACTAATTCCTGAGACTCTTTCTGAAGATGCGAGAGATTTTATACTCATGTGTCTACAAGTTAACCCAAATTTCCGGCCAACTGCTGCTCAGCTATTGGACCATGCGTTTGTTAAGCGGCCACTTCCCTCATCCTGCTCAGCATCTCCATATCATCCCAGCAGGCGGAGATGACAAACCATGTAGGGCTTATAAGTTAATTAATGAAATCTTCTTGTCATTTTTCATGGTTTGTTCATTGTTGTGATGCTGATAGAAGTTTCACTGCAATTGATCAGGAGATATTTGTGTCATCATCAGGATTCAATTACTGTTTAGGTCTTCATCTAAAATATGGCAGCGAACATGAAAATGGTTTTAGAAAGGCATTTAAATTATTCATTTTTTTAAAAGCCAATTTATCTACTTAAAGCTGAATCTATACAGTTATTCTTTGTAGCTCTATTTTCACTTGATTTAGTTATTTATCTTCTGGTAACTAGTGTTGTTCTCAACATGGTGTATTTACTTTGCCAAAGCTTTGTAAAGTGTGATCATTGTTGCATTGAATGTAAATATTCAACAGTTTTTGCTACATCCATTCTTCAACTCTGGTGTCTGGGAACTCATGCTGCGCTTACCATGAACATCAGCCATTAGGGGTTTTGTTTTGGTTTTCCTTTGAATTGTATGATCTTTTTGTTCTATTCGCTTATTTTATGGATGGGTTTGCTTCGTCTTCGTCTTGGTGGCTTAGCATAGCATGGAGTTGAGGGGGCTAAGATGCTTTCACGGTAACACACTTAATTGTGAGCTACGTCTTGAACATCATAATATTCATCAAATTGGCTTCTGAGTATCTTGTCTTTGTGGTTGTTGACTGTCCTAGATCATGGTGGATTGATTATGGATTCATGCTGTTATGGTGTCTTCTTGGTCATGGTCATTATGTTCTGATATCATCAACATCTTAATTGGTTTAAATAATTCTTGATGATCCTTGGCTTAATGCTACTTTTGGTTTTTATTGATCAAAATTCTTCGAGTTCTTTCACGTTTTTGTGTTGCGGCTGTGGTCGTGGTTGTAGATTACCCTAACTTTTGAGTTTGATGGCAGATCGTTTACTTATAATTGTAGCACATATGGGATCTGACAAGGCTTTTCCAGCTGTGTAAACCCTCCCCCCTCCCCTCTCTATTATATTTTACTTTTATATTTGGAGCAATTCGTTGGACTTGGACAGCGTTATGTAATAAAATTTAATTTTGTGTCATACATCCCTACGTGTTCTTATACCATGTTCAAGATTGGATCTGAAATGGATGTTTCCTAGTCTACTTGTTTTATCTACTCTCATTTATTATGATTCTGTTTCTTGGCATATATACTTTGGTCATATTCTTCATATCATAGGTCTAGGATGAACAGTCTGGGCTTTCAGGATGAGCATTGTCTGGTTCTAAAGGAGTTTTTCCTTACAGTTTGTGATGATTTCTGATTTGTTAAATTAGGCTTTCCGACACTTCCCTGTCTCATTTATTTCTGGTTGTACATACCTTGTATATGGAACCTGGACACAGATTAACACTTGGCGGCTGATATTTGGATCGGACCGGGGGTTGTAGGCTGTCTGTTTCTCTTAATCTCCCTTAATTGTTATGTTTTATGTTTTTTTTTTGTGTTGGTTCAGTCTGTTGCTGCCATAGCCATAATTTTGGGCTTTCTAGAAGATTCCCTCAGATGTGCTCTCAAGTCATAACAGTACCTGTTTCAAAAGGATTTTCCGGTTTTTTCATACCTTTAATTTGTTATTTCTTTCTGGTTTTGTTGCATAAGTGTTCTACATTCCCACTTCTCTGTTTCTCATCTTTGTGATTGTTGATAGCCCTGATATTTGAACCTGTTCGGTCGATAAACTTTTCACTGTCATACTACCAGATTAGAGCTGAGAACTAGGCGGTTGAATGGATATTTGCCCCATTTTCTTCCTTACTCTGTTGTTTCCTTCGCTGCCCTATTAGTGACACAACTTTGTTAGGCTCATTTTATAGGGAGAGAAGTCTCTGGTTTCAAAATTCTGTATTGATGAAGTGTGTCATATGCGGTTTTCTGGATAAGTTATTTTATTTCATCAATTCCTGTTCCACGTCTGTTTTGTTAGTTTTTTCCTGCTTGAGTTTTTTAGATTGTTTAGAGATACACATCATATTTGTTGTAGGTTGCCTTTAATTGGAGAAATGTGAAGTTAGTTTGAGGAATTTGGGTTTCCCCTTTGCATTATTTCTTCTTAATTTATGCCCTATTACTCTCTTGCGCCGTGTTATGCTATCATGTTATCGTTCTATAGGTTGTATTAACTTTCTTGCAACTTTGTCAGCATATAGACTGGAATCTATGGAGATTGTGGAATGATCAAACCGGGGGCCTTAGTTATTGCAGTCTGATTTTTGTTTAATTGAAAGCATTTGTTAGCATAATTATGTGTGGCCTATCCATGTCGTAGCACGAAGAGTTTGGACATCGTAGACATTGTGGAAAAATGCGACTAATGTGGGAAAGTAGGAAATTTGCAAAATTTGAGGACAAGCTGTACTGTACATTTATGTTTTGACGACTGTCCAACCACAACAATAATGGCAACCACAACGTATTTGAAGCACCGTGAATCTAGACACCACCGTCTGATGCCGTGCTTCTTGTGCTGTGGTGCTGGGGATAACTGGCAAATAATTCGAAACCCAACTCTCGCTGTCGTAAACAGTCCATTCCTGCTCTGGTGGCTTTTATGTAGGGAATTAATTCGAAAGAAGTGCCTCCATAGATAATTACGGAGAAGGCTGATTTCTCAGACTAAATTGCCAATAAGTAGAGCTATACATTCAATTATTATAAAGCTCATAAATTGAATCGGCAGACATATTGAGATCTTCCGATTCGAAAGGTAATAAAGCTTCTCTGCGTTGTTCCTTGAAATTTAGTTATGTTTTAACACATCGCGCATCAGGTGTTTGATAAATTGACCAAAATAGCCAACATTCGATATGAGAGAATCTGGAGCAGTAGTGTTCTCAAATTGCAGTTCTAGTGTTATACATATTCTATTTGTTTTCTTAAGGAAGGTATACTTTGTGTAGTTAATTGGTGCCTGAAGATTGTAAATGGCATCTCATGGTGAAGAAACCTTATACCAAGGCGTTCATTGGACCAAGCCAGGCTTGTTTTGGACAACCTCGAGGTTCCTGTTGGCTGAGTGATCGTGGAGGTAGGGAAGGTGGTTGCCTGGGGAAGAAATCAAACCAATGAAACGCGAAATGCCACGAGGCACGCAGAGGTAGAAGCCATTGATATCCTGCTACAGCAGTGGCAGAAGCTCAGGCTTTCAAAGGCTGGAGTCGTGGACAAGTTTGCGAAATGCACTTTGTACATCACGTGTGAGCCCTGCATAAGGTGTGCTGCTGCGTTGTCAAGTGTTGGCGTGAGAGGTGCACTTTGGTTGCGCTAATGATAAATTCGGGGGATGTGGATCCATGCTGTCGCTACTTTGTGGAGATGTGTGGAGATGGGGCAACGACGGGTTTCAGGTGCAAAGGAGGAGTAAAGGCGTCCGAGGCTGTGTCTTTGCTGAGAAACTGATATGAACAAGGAAATCCCAATGCTCCAAAGCCTCATAGGCCATTGATTTGATTCAAAATAGTTAATATTGGACTGCTATTTAGTTACGTAACCATCATCCGATGTCGGAACGAAATCAGAGCTCTGTTTTATCCTAGCATACAGCTCCTTACATTAAAATCAGCAAATGAAAACATTTCAAATCAGCAAATAAAAACAGAACAAAACCTGTAAGCTGGAACATAAACCATAGCAACAGAATAAGCACACGGATGCATGCAAATTTTACCATACAAACTGGAGAACTGTCAAATTAGTTGCTCACTACCTCATCAACAATGTAGAAGTGTACCAAAATATAACAAGAAGTTCTATTGTCAATAGCTTTCTTCACTAACTAATCTGAAAGCTAACTAAACTGCAAAATTGTGTACAAAGAATGCATTGAATTCCACAAGCATAACTACAAAGGCATATCATCCGTTTTGTCCGTGAAGAGGCCTGATACAGCTACCCACCACTGGCTGGATTTTCTCAGCCTTGATCATCATCTGTTTCAAAAGAATGTTGATTCAAGTTGCCTGTGATGAGCAGCTCCTGAGCAGACTACCGCATCCTCAGCTCCCGGTCCAAAGAGGAAATCAGCCGCATCCCACTTCTCCAAGAACCCAGCACCACCATCCTCGTCAAAGGCTGATCCAGGATTTGATAACACAGTCTCATAATCATCCCAAACACAGTTTCCCGACAGCATCTCAGCCACAATGATCCCCAGAGACCAAATATCAGTGCAAGTGTTGTGTTCCCCCCAGGCCACCGACTCTGGGGAAGCATAATACGTGGATCCCCTGTTACGATTCTCCTCCCATTCATCAACCTCCTCTTTTTCCGAAACCCTTCTCGCCAATTTTCAACCTAGGCCAAGCATCATTTAAATCGGTGTATGAAATTACGATAGCCTGGTGATAAGAATTAACCATTAATCGATATGCAAATAAATGAAATTAACTTCATATCACTGATAAATGTCACTTAACCTAATGCAAATTAGATCCGCAGACATTCAGAACTGATGCAAACAGATTCATGTAGAAATGGGGATTCTCGCATTTAATATGTAATAAAGATTCCTAGACACTAGTCGTGCATCAAATCTATTAGGCTGTGTGAAAAATGACGACCTTTTATATATTTGGTTCATTTGATACATTAGGATTATTTTCAGCCAACAAACATCGATAAACTGATCACTTCTTTGAACGAATAATGAGACTGCAAACAGAAGCAAGTACAACTCTTTACCATCAATCGTCAATCTAATATGCAGTATCTCCAACCCCTTACACATCAAGCCTGATGAATTCTCATACTCATGAGAGAAACAGTACCTGCAACGCAAATTTTGCTTCAGTTCCAGCGTCTCGATCACACATCCAGCTGAATTATAGCTCAGCATTCTGCCGCATCAGTTGCTATTATGATGACAGAGTAAAAACTTGTTTTCTTTCCTTATCCGACAGTAGCATGAAACAGTCTTCCCATTTCGCCCCAGACAACCCCAAAAAATCCCCCAATTCTTAGCTTAACCACAGTTCATCATCATCATCATTAAACTTCCCCTCGTTATAAGCATGTTCCTAAGTCAACCACTAAGAGAACTGCAACCCTTCATTTGAAGAGTCGAAACTTTTGCATACCTCTTTTATAGCATCGGGCAGTAGCCTAATAAGTATACAATGTCCCGTTGCTGCTCAGGGTTCCGCTGTCTGAGATTCGATCATAATACCCCCCCTGACTTCTACATTGTTGTTCTCAGTTTCGAGGATGGCTCGGATGCTGGTAGTGATGATTCTTTGGTTGGATTGCAGATGCCGGGTCGAGGCTTTTCTGGTTTCATCAGATGAGGTTGTTTTCTGGGAAAGGGACTCTTGTGAAGGTTTCTTGACGGAGGAGTCTTTGCAGGGGCGCTGTGACATAATTTCTCATCCAAACTTAACCTGCCCGTGTGTCGCTGCCCTTCATCACTCTCGTCTGAGCCTCGGGTTGGAGTAGACTCGTATAAATCCTCTCGTGGTATGATTGTGAACGTAATTGTAAATGAGATTTCTAATTGAATACTCAGAAGTTTATGAGATGGATGTAAAATTTTACTATTTTATATTTCCATACATGTATAAATATTGAGTCCGTCTCTTGAAAGACGGTCTTTCCATAAGTTATGGAAAGACCAAGGTTTAAAGTGTAAATTAGAAGAAATTAAGATAAAATTTTTGGGTTGCATGAACCGGGTTATAAATTTTTTAACTACTACATGTTACATACTAAAATTTTAATATTGCAACTAAGACCTTTTACCTTTTAATATTCTAATCAAATCACGTCTTTCCATAAGCCTATGGAAAGACCGTCTTTCCCAAAACTTTGCCATAAATATTAATTATTTCTCATTATTCTTTCATATCTATAGAAATTTTCTCTCTCCTATTATCGGTATCTATTTTTTCCTCATTATTCTCTCTCAACTCAAATCGCTTTCTTCTCTCTCCTACCATTTATCTTCTATATTCTTCAATTTAAGCTCGTTTTCTTCCATTCAACCGCTCACCATCTCCATTTTTCTTCCTCTTTCTTGCGCACAATGACTCGTGGTAATTTTTAGAGTTTTTCGGAAAATTTTTCGACAAATTTTTCGATGGCTGAACATAATAGAGCCTCATTTTGTGTTTATCTTCGAAGGTAATGTTTTTGCTCAGAGTTTTTATGCATATTTTGTTTTTTTAAATTATTTTTGTTTTTTTGGTTCATGTGATTTTCTGGGGTTTATGTTGTTCAATGTGTTAATATTTGGGGATTTATCTATTTTTTGTGTTTTTGTAAGTTGTTCTTACGGATTTGTGCTAATATTTATGTTGTTGCTATTGTTTGTTAGGTTCCTAAGGAGTTTGCATCATTGCTGCTTCAATTAAAAAGGAAGAATGATTTGTAAGTTTTCAGAATTTTTTATTGTGATGTTTTAGGTACGGTTGATGATGTTTCTCGTTTTCAATGTGATGTTTCAGGTTTTAGTCTTTAAGTATTGTAATCAGTGTTGTTGTGATGTTTTAATTTCAGTGATTGATACTTGTGGTGTTTTCATGCATAAGTGTGCAATTGATGTTCCGTTTTGATCGTGTGTGATATCTTAGGGTTTTGTTTTGATTTGTGCTAACTTTTGTTGCTGTTGATGTTCCTTAGATGTCTAAGAATGCTTTTGCCACTGTTGCTGCAATCGAGAAGGAAATAGAATCTGTAAATTTTGTTATTTTGCAAGTGTGATGTTTTAAATACTGTTGTTAATGTTTCAGATTTTCTGTGTGATGTTTCATGTTTAGGGTTCAAGTACTGTTATCTGTGCCGATGTGATGATTTAATTTCATTATTTGATGCTTGCAGTGTTTTAAGTGTGCATTTGATGTTCAATTTTGTTGTTTTTATTGTGTGTGATTTCTTCGGGTTTTGTTTCGATTTGTGCTAATACTTGTGTTGTTGTTGCTGTTTGTTAGATGTCTAAGAATATTTGCATCACTACTCCTGCAATCAAGAAGGAAAAGTGATCTATCTTAATTTTCAGCAGTGATGTTTTAGGTACAGGTGATGATGTTTCTTGTTTTTAGTGTGATGTTTCAGGTTTTAGGCTTTAAGTACTGTTATCAGTGTTGGTGTGATGTTTTAATTTTAGCGCTTGATGCTTTTGGTGTTTTCATGCTTAAGTGTGCAATTGATGTTCAGTTTTTATTGTGTGTAATATCTTAGGGTTTTGTTACGATTTGCGCAAATTTTTGTGTTGTTGTTGCTGTTTCTTAAATGTCTAAGAACGCTTACCCACTGTTGTTGCGATCGAGAAGGACGTTGGATATGTAATTTTTGTTATTTTTCAGATGTGATGTTTTACATGTTGTTGTTGATGTTTTCGGTTTTTTTGTGTGATGTTTCATGCTTTAGGTTTTAAGTACTTTTATATGTGTTGGTGTGATTTTTAATTTCAATATTTGATGCTCGTAGTGTTTTCATATTTAAGTATGCAACTGATGTTCAATTTCATTCTTTTGATATTTTAGTGTGTACTGATTGATGTTTTACAATTTGATATTGATATTTTAAATATTGTATTTAATGTTTGACAATGTAGTTGTTAGTCATGTTATGTGTGCTATTGTGATATTTTAATTTCAAACATTGAAGTTTTTATAACTGTATGTGATGTTTTATATTTTTTTTTCACATGAACACTTTCCAAGGTGGAGCTTTACAATTCCATTCATGAGATAATAAAAACATGCTATGAGGAATCATGCTTTTGAATATGTTCCCTTGAACGGAGGACCGGAGCCAGCCTTTGATCTCGGCGTTAGTGGAGTAGAAGAGTCATCATCTTCAAAACCAGCAAGAGAGAAGGCAAGTTCGTGAACAAGCGCGCAACGAGGGGAAATAAGTTGGGGGTGGGGGGATATAATTTGATTGCTTGGGATGTATTATTTGAATGATGTTTTAAAAATAGTGGTTTATTTGTTAGAGATGAGACATTGGATTATTCGATGTTTTAGGTTTATTTGGATTTTTTTTTAGTTTTATGTTAGTGACGTTTTAATGCAATTGAATCCTTTTGTAATGAATGATGTTTAACAAGTTATTTGAACTGCAATAACAGTGGAATGTATAAATGCAGTGGAACATATGATTATCTTGTTTAAATCAATATATTCATCGATACTTTTGTAAAACATCACACATATAAAATTGAACCATCACACCATTACAGTGGAGCATCAGACAAAAAAATTGTACCATCACAACATTACAGTGTAACATCACACACAAAAAATTGAACCATCACATCATTACAATGTAACATCACAATATGACAGTATGTAATAATCAAGTCTCAACAAGCTAATTTTAGATCAACTGATCATTATGTGTAATTTAATTTTGTATTGGATGTTAATTTATTAGTTTTAGGTTAAACTAATTCTATTTGATGTTTAACTATATTTGTTTGATGTGTATTTTTATTTATACCTAACATTAAATTATTTTAATTTATTTTGATGTTTAACTATAATTTAGTGTATTTTTAGTGTTTTTATTTGATATTTAACTATTTTATTATTTTTATGTGATTTTTATCTATTTTTATGTGATTTTATTTTATAGTTTATTTTTAATCTTGATGTTTAAATATTTTAGTAGAATGAATTATATTTAGATGTGATATTTTAAAAATTTATTGTTTAACGAAGCCTAAATAATCATACCGAAATGATGTTTTAAAAACTTAATAGGATGAATTATAATTTGAAGGTGATGTTTTAGAAATTAGGCCCAACACAAGTGTAAAAACAATCCGTTGAAGGTTGACCTTGTTATATGAAGATTTTATCTAAGGTATAAACTCTCATGATAAACTGGATTGGTTGCAAAATGAAGGGCAGCCTGACTAACGCAGTATAGATGAATCGGAGTAGAGTGCGCCACTCCCAACGAACGAAGAAATGACTGCCAAAGCCTGGTGTTCAGCTTCAACCGAAGAACGAGAAACAGTGGGTTGTTTCTTCATCTTCCAAGAAATTGGAGATTCACTAATCATCACAAAATATCCAGTCAAAGATCTCCGAGTAATTGGGCAAGCAGCCCAATCTGAATCACAAAATGCTGTAAACTAAAGAAAACTCTTAGTCGATAGAAACAAACCTTGACTAGGATGACTCTTTAAGCAATGGAGAACTTGCAAAGTTGCGTGCCAATGCGCCAAACGTGGTTTCTCCATGAACTAGGCCAAGGTATAGACTGAATAGCTAAGCTCAGGATGAGTGATAGGTGAGATAAATGAGCTTCCTAATAAGTCTGCGATACTGCGCAGAATCTCCAAACAAAGGACCATCATCTCGCGCTAAATTGTGTTGTTCCATGGGAAAATCTGTCGGCTTAGCTGTCGATAAACCAGTATCAGACAAAATATCCAAGGCATATTTCCGCTGAGACATAAACATCCCATCAGGCCAACGAGCGATCCCAATGCCTAAGAAATACTTCAGGGCACCAAGATCCTTCATATGAAAACAAGAGCACAAATACTTCTTGAACTCGGTCATCATCGCAGGAGAGGAACCAACAATGATAAGATTATCGACGTAAACCAATACATGAATAGAAACACCATCCTTCAAGCAAGAAAACAAGGAGTAATCTGCCTTACTCTGAACAAACCCAAAAAGGCGAAGAGCAGCAGAAAGTTTAGCAAACTAATTTTGCGGAGCCTAGCGTAGACCGTAAAGAGATTTGCGAAGCTTGCAAACCAACCTAGGTGCTGGAAGTGTATAACTAGGAGGCGGACACATGTACACCTCCTCCTCAATATCACTAAGCAAAAATGCACTGTGAACATCTATATGATGAAGATCCCAACCACAAATAACAGCAACAAGCAAGAAAAGACTAATTGAACTCATCTTTCCAACAGGAGAAAATGTCTCAGTAAAGTTAGTCCCCTCAATCTGACGATTACCAAGTTTAACCAAATGAGTCTTCTATCACTCAATAGAACCATCAGACTTAAACGTAGTCTGATGAACTGACTTACAGCCAATATCCTTCTAGTCAGGAGGAAAAGGAGGTAGAACCCATGTATTATTCCGCTCGAGTGCATCAATCTTGTTGAGCATAGCCGCACGCCAATGAACTTGGAAATAATAATTAGAGAAAGTAACTGGATCAACAACATCTGTCACTGCAGCTAAAAATCTAGAATGTAAAATTGAAAAATTACTACAAGAAACATAATTAACAATAAGGTAACGCATACCTGAGGACAATGAATCAGATGACGCGGGATCAGCAGAGGGAGGTTTAGGGAGTGAGTAGCAGTGCAAATGTAGTCTTTAAATTTAGCTGGAGGCTGACGAAGATGAGTGCTGGGAGGACGGATAGTGGATGAAGCGGCTGGAGGTGAGGCAGGTGCCGACTCGGCAGAAGATGCTTGCGGGACGGACAACAATGGACGAGTAGCCATAGATTACCGTGGCTTTGGGCGAGCTGCCACAGATGGCCACTGCTCTGGGCAAGTTGCCATGGACGGTTGCAAGCCGGGCTCTGGCTGTGCGGCCACAGACGACATCGGGGGCCTGATGGAACGATCACGGACCTCCGAGAGCTGGGCTCTGGCTGCACGACCACGGACGGCCTCAGGGTACCTGGTGAAGCGGTCACGGACGATCGCGAGCCGGGCTCAGGTTGCACGGTCATGGTTGATCTTGGAGCGCCTGTTGGTGAAGGGGTCATGGCCGGCCATGGTGCTGGGGCCGGTGACCGGCGTGACTCGGTGACTAATGGCTGGAGCTCGGGAGGAGTTGGTCACATTACATTGGGATTGGGTGGCTCCACTAGGTCAGACGGCTCAGAAATAGAGTCGTAAAAAATGACAGGTGACAGAGATGGCAAGGGATCAGCTGATGGTATCTTTGCAGAAATGGGTGCAAAAGGGAAACCGCCTTCTTAAAATATCACATCTCAGCTGTCAAACACAGTTTGAGACTCCAAGTTGTAAACTCGCCAAGCTTTCTTGTCAACAGGGTAGCGAAGAAAGATGCACTTCTGACTTCTAGAAGAAAACTTATCATGTGGCCATGAAAGCTGAGAGGCAAAGCATGATGAACCTAACACACGGAGATGACTGTAATCTGGTGCGCCACCATACAAGAAGTGATGAGGCGTTCGACCATCTAACATTGGTGTTGAAGTGCAATTGATGAGGTAAACCGCCGTAAGAATACATTCTCCTAAAAGTTGATAGGCAAATGAGCTTGGCAACAAAGAGCACAAGAAATATTAAGGATATGTCTATGCTTCCATTCCACACCTCCATTTTGCTGAGGTGTGTAGACTGTGGATGTCTCATAACGAACACCTTTCTCCAGAAAAAATGATCTGAGAGGCAGGAATTCAGTTCCGTTGTCTGATCAAACCTGTTAAATGGGATGGCGGAACTATGTCTGAACAAACGCAAAGAACTCCTTCATCTTCAATGGTACTTGAGACTTAGAAGCTAATAAATAAACCCAAACATCTCGGGAATAATCATAAACTATGGTCAAAAATAAAAATGCTCCACTAGAAGAGGTGAACCATAAGGCCCCCAAACATCATAATGAATAAGTTCAAACAAATTACTAGCCTTAGCAGAACTAACAGGAAAACTATTTCTAGACTGTTTTGCAAGGGGACATACCCAGAAGGGAATAGATTTATTAAAATCACTAGTATGTAAAGAAATGGCTGGGATAGAAGACTAGAATGTAAAGAAATGGCTGGGATAGAAGACAACACCGATGAGGACGGATGCCCAAAACCCTGATGCCATAAAGCAGAAAAAGACAATAAAGCTGCAATGGACAAGGACGACTGTGTAGATCCGGAAACTCCCAATCTGTGCAACCAATAAACCCCTACTTGTTGTTCACCCACGCCAATCACTGTTCTCGTGTTGATATCCAGTAGTACACATAATTTTTCGGTAAGCAAAACTAGGCATTTTAAAGCAGCAGTTAACTTGGCAAAAGATAGTAAATTGCATTGTAATGCTGGAATAAAAAGAACACGAGTCACGAAAACATCCCTGAAACAAATTTTTCCGTGTTCAATAGCAGTTAAAATAGAACCATCGGGGAGAATAACATCAGCATTTGCAACATGCTCAATATCATAAAGAAGATCCCTGTCGCCGGTCATATGATATAATGCAACGGTATCAAGAATCCAAGGTAAAGTGGTCTTACCCAACTGATTGTTGGAAACATTTAACTTAGAGAACATGTTTAAAACCATACTCAATTGCTCCTTGGACAGTGCCGGGCCGAAGGCGGATCGATCTGAGTCTAAGATGACGGCAGCAGCGATGCCTTCAGGTGGAGTGGCAGCGACCACTGGCTGAGCAGCTCCGCCAAACGGCGCACCAAGGGGGCACGTGTCCCGGGGTTTATGGCATCCTTCAGGCCTGGTGCAGGTAGATGATTCTCAGTGAACCATTTTGGATAACCAATAATGCGGAAGCAAGTAGTAATATTATAACCCTTTCATCCATAGTGAGTGAAGGTAAGACTCCGACGATCAATGATGGCGGCTGGGGTGGATCCCAAAGCGGTAATAGTGGACTTTAAAGCAGAGGATTGCGCCTGACGACAGGCAGCAAATGCCATGGTGTCTACTGAAGTGATAGAATCACAAGCTGAGATGACAGTCTTCTGATACTCTTCCTGAGAGACAAGGGAGTAAACCTTGTCGAGCGAAGGCAATGGTTCCTGTGCAAGGATGTATGAGCGAATAGTAGCATAACCAGCATCCAAACTAATGAGAAATTGATGAACCATCTCCTTCTCACAATCAATCTGAGCAATGGCGGCATCGAGGTATGACATACAAGTACGTGGATGCATGTAAGCAAGCAGGTCATTCCACAACTTCTTAGAGCGACTGAAGTAGGCATTAATAGCATGACCATTCTGGCGACAGTTGTAAATATCCACATGAATCTGACACATACATGGGCTATTCCCAACTGAGTAATGGAGATGAAGATCATCCCAAAGTTCCTTAACCGAGTCATAATAAGTAACAACAGAACGAACAGATGGATCGAGTTTTTGAACGATCCAACCAATACGCATGGAATTTAATCTACTCCAAATATCAGCAAAATGTTCACCAGGTAATGGCTTGGTGATGGAAAAATCCAAGAAACTAAGCTTATGTTTAGAATTAAAACCATGACGAATGACAGCACTCTAATCATTATAATTATCTGTACCATTCAAGATCTTAGAGGAAATAAGGAAACATGTATAATCTGAGGGATGAACAAAGTACAGATGCGAGGGAGGCAAGGAAGCAGAATCCCTTGCATAACGCCGAGAATTGGAAGAGGCTAAACCACTAGCAACGAGCAGGAGCTGGCGGAGAGCTCATTGGAGCAAGTCGGCATTGTCTGGCTGCGGTAAAGCGGCCGGCAGGAGTGATGTGAGCGACAAGAGCCTCGGTCTTGGCTTTAATATTTTCAATCACAACTTGATTAAATGGATCCACTGGACACAGGGGGCGGCAGTGTGTGGAAATGATCTGGGATAGCGACGGTTCGGGATGGAACATGATGGAGATCTGAGATGGAGCGGCGGTATAGGATGGCGACGCTATGCGGCGATGATGGTGATCAACACGACGGTGGCAGACGAAGAAGTGAGGGCGGCGACGGTGACTGTCTTTTACGGGTAAGGGAAAAATTTGGTGTTCTCAGGATTTAGGCTCTGATACCATGTAAATTATGAACGTGTATATTTTATTGATGGTACCTGGGTACAATGTATAGACAACAATTACAAAGTCAATAAAGGAAAATGATTCTATCTAAGGTACAATAATATTGTAGAAGATATTCACAAAATATCTCTTACAAGGTAACCGGTTAAAATGTTTTACAGAGCATGATCAAGTTTATCCATAACACGAGAATCCACAATGACTGTGACACATCTGTTTCCTTCCAGTATAGCTTCATATGTATAATTGGCATAAGCAATTGGATGGGAAATGGTACCACAAAATCCCTTAAACCACATCAAGTGTCGGGGTCAATGTTTAGCGATAAAAGGAGTTTATCATATCATTTATGCATCGACTAATTAGGTATCAATGTTAATGCATGGAACATACTGATTCTAAAAGCTATTTGATCCTAAAGAAGTGATGGAAACATTATGTTTCCAGAGTGAACCAAAAGCAGGGAACATACCGCAAGTTCTGCATACTAGCCTTTTTGAAAAAGCCTCGGCTCCATCAGTGCAGTGTGTAAATGGGTTCAACTTGCAGTCACTACAATTAGTAAACAAAAGCTACTCAACTCTGAAAGCACTACAATCAGTAAACAAAAGCTACATAATAAGGAGAACTACCGGCTCCTAGTCATGGCATAATAAACTTCTTATCCTTGGGCTTGTTCAGCAACCACCTATGCTAAAAGAACAACACAACCAATAAGCACTAGCTAGATACAGAGGAATTTTAAGCGGCCAACAAAAAAAAGAAAAGAGGCAGGAACAAAAATGGAACAATTGTTACGAAATGGGGAAATGGTACCAAAAAATAAGCAGATTTTAATTCATGTCATCAACACTAACAATTGTCAAAATCACTAGTAATTGTCAAAATCATCTACAGTAGACTGCCAAAAGATCAACAAACTGACCAGTAAACTGTACTAACTCTAATCTTTACAAAAAAAAAAAAAAACTCAGTTCAACTGTCCAAGAGCATGCAGAAGTCCTTGATAACTTTGTAGTTATCAACAAGGTCAACCTTGTTCATAACTAATTATAAAACATGAAAAACTTCTAAAACATATGAAGGGGACTATGTTTTTGCACTTGTGTTGCGCCTAATTATACTTTGGCAGTCGCATGTTATGAATTGTTGTGGCTCAAGTCATTTCTTCGTTCGTTAGGAGTGACACACCCTACTCTGATACCTTTATACTGCGATAGTCAGACTGCCCTTCATATTGCAGTCAATCCAGGTTTTCATGAGAGGAAGAAGCATATTGAGATTGATTGTCATTTTGTTCATGATTTGATACAGTCTAGTGATGTGGTTACTTATCATATTCATACTTCTAGTAAACCAGCAGATTTATTTACGAAGGCACTTCGATGATAGACATTTCAGATTTTGCTTGGCAAGTTGGGCATTCGAGATCCACATGCTCCAACTTGAGGAGGAGTGTAGGAGATATTTTGTGAATATCTTCTGCAATATTATTGTACCCTAGATAGAATCTTTTTCCTTTATTGAATATGTAAATGCTGCCTGTATATTGTACCATGGTACATTTAACGAAATACACACGTTCATAATTTACATACCTTCTTGTGATTTCAGTCACATACTAACTCTGCATATGTAGGGCTTCTGAAGAGGACTTGTTGCAGACTCAAACTTCTAATGCTTTAATGTGGGTCGAAAAGACATTGGCTATTGATTGTGAGGAAGATTTCATTCCATCCCATGCCGAGCGGATTTCTTTCCCCGCATTTCAGTCTATTTCGGGTAAATGCCATTAGTCCAATCTGAAGTTAGAGTTGGTGTCTTCACGTTCATAGTACTCGTAAGTGAGTTGGCTGCTAAACTTGCTCTTCAATCTTTAAGATGAAGTGAACTAGAAACCAACAGTATCTGTCTACTTCAAATATTTATTCGGAAATGAGATGAAGTTGAGCAGAGGATGTTGCTTATACTGGACATATAATTAATGGACTGCCACATCTGATAAGATAAAACCTCATCAGATCTTCACTTATTGATGTATATTTCTTGCACAATCGTGTATAGAAAATGTTATGGCTAATGGCTCAGATTTTGGTGTTCATAGAATGACTCTTAAAAAGTAAAATTTTTTTTTTTATGTATTCAGATGTGATATGTAATGGTGTGTTTCTCTAATTGGTTGTCGATGTGCCAAGTTTAATGTGTAAGTGTCACCTTGTTTGTGAGGCCGTGATGTAGACCTTATGTTTTGACGACTTCCGAGGAAAGAAATGTGAGTGCACTTACTGGTATGATATCTTGTTAGGAGGGTTGATTTGTTGATGTTTCTTTCTTTACTGCAGCCATTTGCAATTTTAACTGCAAAAATCTTCCGGAAATTACTACTCTGCATGTCTGCTTTACGTCCTTTAGGTGTTTAGTGCTTCAATCGGAAAGTTGATTTTTTGTCATATTTAGGGAACAAAATCTGTAATTGTTATCCAATATTTTGTCTGCTGTTACAAGTTTACAAGTATTGAAACCTGGACTGCCTTTTCTTGATCATCAGTACTGATACATTGTTTCTTGACTATTCATCCCGATAATGTCATGTTGATACAGATACCGATCACTCGGGCCAAATCGCCTAAACTTGGCCAAAAAAGTCCTCTCCAACCCGAGTCCGTCTCCTATGAGACCGTCTCATGGTGAGACCAGGGACCAGAGGCAAAATAAGAGAAGTGCAAATTAAATTCGGGGGTAAAACATAATTAATTTGGACTTGGGGTAATAAACAAAAATTGCAAATAACTTGGGGGACCAAACAGCAAAGAACCGAAATTTACCCAATTACGCGTCTTCCTCCTTGGATTTGGTTACTCCGCCGGCGTCGCCTCGTCTGCTCCGTCATCACCGCCTCGTCTGCTCTGCCATAGCTGCCGCGTCTACTCCGCCATTACCGCCTTGTCTGCTCTGTCATTGCTATCACTTCTGCTCTCGCATCCGCCTTCCTCCGCTTCCTCCTTTCACCGGCACCGAACCGTAACCTCCAAATCCAATGTATGCTTCGCTCCCAGAATCCTCGTCGGCGACGTGAAATACACTTTTGATTCATCGCAATTTCTAATTTCGACCAGAGTTGCTGTCGATTTTTGGAGATTTGGTACGGTTTAAAACCAGAGATTAGCGCCGACACACTTTTCTTCCTCTTTCCTCCTCCGCTGGCGATTGTTCCGCACCTGTTGCTCGTACCTCACGTCACTTCCCACAGGAAAAGGTTGAGAGGCAGCGTTTGGATTTCCACTGCAAAAGCCGGAGGCACGTCGATCAAAATCATCGCGGTTAGCTCCGCCGATTACAATCAGAACCTCTCCGCCGATACATACATGAAGTGAAATCAGTGGCTCTGTGTGAAATTCACGTTCATTTGATGATCCAGAATGTGTGTTACTCTGATACGAAAGATTGAAATCTATGGGGCATTGATTTATAGCATGATCTGTGTGGCTTAATAATCCAAATTCATGTTATGATCAAGTTCTGTTTCGTTCCGATGTCTAGGAGATTTTGATGCTTTTTAGTTCAGGACCTGTATTAATGATATGAAAGTAAAATGTTTTACGGAATGATTTCGCTGATGGATTAATCCACAGCCGGACTACTGGAAACAGCACGGCAAATGCTTTGCCGGTTAATTTATTGTGCGCACTTTTTATTTGCCTTTCTTCAACGAGCAGTACTGGAGATGAATAAATTGTTTCAGAACATTATCACAACTTTATACAAAATACCATCCTTTTGTGAGAAAGTATTGGAGACAAATCCAGGTAGGTTTTATTGCCTTCAGGAGGAGCTTGAGGTCCATTAAACTGTGCTCATGGTCATGGAAGAGGTTATTATCCAGTATTCTTATTAATGTGATGTGATGTTGTAATGATTTGTACTCTGAAGTGGCCATGGAAATATCATCTAGTACAAAAGTCGAACATAATGCAGTGCCCTGCATCTGCACTTGTAATTTAAAGTAAGAGAACGTATTTTCTCTTTTTCCATAAGACCAGATCCTTAGTTCGGATCCCATCTTCACATTAATATTTTGCCGCTGTTTTCCCCGAATTCGCCGACCCAGCAACATGAAATCGTGTTTCAGAATTACTCCGAGGGAATCACACTTCTGTCCACACCGCATAAGCGGCCGGTGATATCCCAGAGCCCGAGCTTCTCCCGGTCTTCGACAATATTGTCGTTTTCCCGACATAATCCAGTCGGTTCATTTTTCCAGCGATGGCAAGATGCCGGGGTATGGTTATGAGTCTGGCAATTCTAAAGGAGTCCGTTCATAGTTCATTGCAATAGCTATAGCAGAATTTAGAGCAAAATGCATATATAACCCTACATAATTGACGAAAGTGCAGATATAACCTTGCAATAATTGAAAGTACAAATATAACCATAGATATTTAGGTTATGTGCAAATATAACCTTTTCTGGCAATTTGAGACCGGATTATATTAAAAAGAAAAATTTACCCTTTTATTAAAATATAAAAAATAATGAAATGACATTCATACACCCTGAAACCCTAAAATCAGTTTTCATCATTCTCTTCTTCTACCATCTGTTTGAATGTGGGCTCTGAATCTGAGCTCTAGTAGGTGTTACCATCTCTTGAGATGGTGGGAGGAGAAAGTGGAGGTGGCAGCGCGCTAGATGGCTTCTCCGGCAATTCTCTTCACTCGTTGACCCCATCTTTGACCGCTCCGTATTGTCTTCTCCCGGTGCTGCATCTCCGGTATTTTCTCCATCACCTACAAAGTCTCCTTCCGTGGTGTGCGCTTCCCCTCATTAGTACCCCTATGATTGCCGCTGGATGTGGCGATTGAGAGTGGCCGCCAACAACACTGGTTTCCGATGAAGGTGGCAATTGGTTGGCACGTCTTCAGGTGGGGGTTCATGGTCGGCACTATCTCGAGGGTTCTGGTCACCAGCCGGTGATGGTGGGAGGAGGATGCTGCCGATGATGGCCTGAGTCCTTTGTGAGTGAAGAAGGGCGCCGCCTCTTGAGATTCCCAGCAAGAAGAGGAAAACGTTCCAATGTGAGTGACAATGAATGTTCCTGAGTCCACTGATTCCTGAGTCCAGTGAATGTGAGTGACTGTTTGAAGGTTCTGATCTCTGTTGCTCTGTTCTTGCTTAGGGAGAAGTCTAGGGAGGATTCTAAGTGGAAGCATTACTTGGAGATGGGTTGATTTCTTGTCTTTAAATTGTGCTGTTTGATGATTCTGGGGAAAATTAGCTGTGAATTTGAGATGGGTTGATTTTTTGGACTCGACTCACCGGCGGTGGTGGCAGAAGAGTCAGGCAAGTCTTCGTCGATGGTGGATTCGAGTCGGCTGTTGGATGGTGCTTCGTCGATGGCAGATTCGAGTCAACTCGCCACCAGATCATGACTCGCTGGGTTGTGGCTGGTGGTGGTGGTGCCAGGCGGGTAGTGGAGGTGGCCAGGCGGGTGGTGGTGGTAGCATGGCAGTGGAGGTGGAGCGAGACGGGTGGGAGGTGGTGGTGGTTGGTGGAGAGGGCATAATTTTCCATCTCATGTAAGACTTTCATTATAAGGGTAGTTTAGTCTTTGCAAGTGGGTCAATGTCCATAATTTCTTGGTCAACGCCCGAAATATGGTCATAGGGCTATATTTGCACTTTCATTCAATAGTCAGGGTTATTTTTGCACAAAAAATCATGGTTATATTTACACTTTCTCCAACATATAATGTTATATTTGCATACTCCCTAGAATTTATTTCTTCCAATTGCCTTTTCATGCGCTGTTCCCACTCTGCATCTTCCTTTCTCTTCCTCTGTGCACACTCCCATTTTCCCCGTCTCTTATTCTCCCTTCGCTCTTCCTCCTCCTCCTCTTCTCGCTTCTTTTTCTTAACTATCTCTTTGCCCTTGGTTTCAAAGGTAACACCTTTCACCTTTGAAAATGTTGGCGCAAACCAGAGTCTCATTATTACAGATCGAAGGGTAGGGTTTACGCCAGTGCCACTATGTAATTACTGGTGGAGTTTCAACAGAAGACAATCGTCAGCATCGTTAACATCGAAGTTGACCTTTGATCGGGTTACGTCGCACTAAAGGCCGAGCCTTTCCAACATTGTTGTCTCGCTGGCGGACAAACGCCGATCATTAAATTCACGTACTTCCCTCTTCAACCTCAGCCTCATTAGAACAGAGATGGCCACCGCCGCCCAACAAGTTTGATGGAACTGGATTCAAAAGTGGAGTTAAAAGATGCACTTCTTCTTGGCCACGCTGAATCTGGACAAGTACCTCCAAAAGGACAAACGTGTCATCCCTCCGAAAAACACTGATGTGTACGCCCAGGCGAGCCTTGATGATTGGATTCAAGGAGACTATATGAGCAAGGGATACATAGAAACATGAATGATTGACTCGTTGTACAATGTGTACATTACTGAAAAAACAAGTAAAGATTTTTGGTTGGCCTTGCATAAGAAATACAAGTTTAAATATGCAGCCACAAAGAAGCATGCAGTGTCAAAGTTTCTAAACTAAAAAAGGTAGACTCAAGGCTGATTATGGAGCAGGTTGAAGAGTTGCAACTTATCACCCATGAGGTCATTGCTGAAGGCATGCACATCTTTGAAACCTTTCAAGTAGGTTCCTTCATTGAGAAGCTTCCTCAAAACTGAGAGAACTTCAAGCAATATCTGTTGTACAAACAGAAGGCAATGAAAATTGGGGACTTGATTGTCAAGCTTCAAATCGAGCAGCTTCAAGAAGCAAACCGCCAAGAAGTTCAGCGGGAAATACCACATGTGTCACAAGATTGGGCACAAGATGGACGAATGTTGCATCAAGGTCAACCCGGGGAAGGGAAAGATGGTAGCCAACCTAACTGAAGGACAATTCTCAGATTCAGATCTATGTGCTATGATGACTGAAGTAAACATGGTTGGGAGTAATCCAAAGGAGTGGTGGTATGATACAGGTGCCACCAGACACATTTGCTCAGATAGGGGTATGTTCACAACATACCAGAATAGCAAGAATGAAGAAAAAATATTCATGTGCAACTCCTCCACTTCAACAGCTTAAGTCAAAGGAGGTTGTGCTGAAGATGCCTTTTGAAAAAGAGTTGACACTCAGCATGTCCTGCATGTGCCAGACATTCGCAAGAATCCGATCTCGGACACTCTCCTCTTCAAGAACGGGTTTATGATCAATCTCGTGTCTGACAAGTTAGTCATCTCTAAGAATGGGTGTATATGGGAAAGGGGTATGTGCAGGATGGACTATTTAAAATGATAGTAATGACATTCATCCTGAACACTGATGTACCCGAGTCTTCAATGAATAAGAATAATGTTTTTGCTTATGTCATTGAATCTTTTAACATTTGGCATGAAAGACTGGGACATGTGGATTATAAATCTATTAATAGACTAATGAGAATGAACATGCTTCCAAAATGCAAAATAAGTAAAGACAAATGTGAAGTCTACGTACAGGAAAAACTCACGATAACACCATCCTCACATGTAAAAAGGACAAATGAACCTCTAGCCTTAATTCAAGCAGATCTATGTGATTTATAGTTTGTGCAAACTAGAGGAGGTAAAAAGTATTTTGTGACTTTCATGGATGACTGCACAAGATATTGCTATGTTTATCTATTACACAGCAAAGATGAAGCTATGGAAAGTTCAAAGGGTACAAGTTGGAAGTTGAGAACCAAATTAGTAGAACAATAGAATTATCCGTAGTGATAGGGGACGTGAGTATAATGAACCATACAATGCATTTTGTAGAGAACAGGTTATTGTTCATCAAACTACCGGTCCCTACTCACCTGAATCTAACGGAGTTGTGGAACAAAAGAACCAAACTCTTAAAGAGATGATGAATGCAATGTTGCAAGAATCTGGGTTGTCCCAGAACATGTGGGGGGGAGGCTATACTAACCTCCAACTACATTCTCAACAAGATACCACATAAGGTGATGGGAATGACGCCTTATGAGTTATGGAAAGGTAATGTACAAATACCTAAAAGTGTTGGGGTGCCTAGAAAAAGTTGTAGTACCACCTCTAAAAAAGGTCACAATTGAACATAAAACCCTTGACTGTATTTTCATCAGGTATGCACACAATAGTAGTGCTTATCGATTCTTGGTGTACAAGTCTAATGTACCATATATACACACAACTACAGTAATAGAATCAAGAAATGCTCCCTTTTTCAAAAAACATGTTCCCGTGTCAGGACAAAGTAAGTCATAAATGGGCTCGTGAAGAAGGAGAAAGAAGTAATTCTGATCAACAAATAGAAGAGGACAATGATGAACCTGCTAGACGTAGCAAGAGAGCTAGAAAGGAGAAAGCATATGGTCCAAATTTCTAAATGGCTTATCTATTAGAATATGATCCTAAAACATTTAAGGAAGTCATGTCTACACTGGATGCACCTTCTTGGAAGGAAGCAATGAATAGTGAAATTGACTCCATCATGCAAAACCATACATAGGAGTTAACAGATTTTCCACCAGGTTCAAAAGCTCTGGGGAGCAAGTGGATTTTCAAAAGAAAATACAAAAATAGATGGCTCAATAGAGAAGTACAAGGCTAGGCTTGTGGTGCTAGGACTTAGGCAAAAAGAAGGCTTGGATTTATTTGATACCTATTCTTCGGTTACGAGAACAACTTCAATTTGAATGCTAAAAGCAATCATGACTATAAGAATTCTAGAAATACATCAAATGGATGTAAAAACAGATTTTCTAAATGGAGACCTTGAAGAGGGTATTTATATGAACCAACTTGAGGGTTATGTCGTCCGTGGACAAGAACACAAAGGTGTTGACTTGTGACATTCCTATATGGGTTAAACAATAACCTAATAGTGGCAATTTTTGTTGACAATGTAATGATGTCAAATGGTTTCAAAATAAATGAATGTGACAAGTGCATCTATGTCAAATATACTCCAAATGGATACATTTCGTTGTGCCTATATGTGGATGACATGCTCATCATAGGTTGCAATAAAAGACATGATCAAACAAACCAAGAACGTGCTTAAAGGAAAGTTTGACATGAAAGACTTGAGACTAGCATATGTTATCTTAGGGATAAAAATATTTAGACACAGTGAAGGAATAGTCTTGTCACAAGGACATTACGCCGAGAAAGTATTTGATAGATTCAAGAACTATTCAAGTGGGATAGCTAAAAATCTTGAGGACCCTCATTTCAAGATGATGAAAAACTCAGGTAATGGGTTATTACAATTAGAATGTGCTCGATTGATCGGGAGTCTTATGTATTTGACAAATTGTACAAGACCCGACTTAGCACACGCTGTTTACGTATTGAGCCGTTATACATGCAATCCAAGACATAGTCATTGGAAAGGGATAACTCGAGTTTGAAATATTTGAGACATACTCAAAGTTATGGGCTGCACTATGGTCAATATCCAACCATTCTAGATTATAGTGATTTTAACTAGATATCAGATTCAAAAAAGTCAAAATCCACAAGTAGGTATGTATTTAGGCTTGGTGGTGTAGCTGTTTCCTTGGAAATCCTAGAAACAAACGCTGTTTGCTAGATCCACTATGAAATATGAGATCATTGCTTTAGTAAAGCAGCTGAAGAAGCAGAATGGCTTCAGAACTTTATGGAAGATATTTCTCTTTGGGAAAAACTAGTGCTAGCATTAAGTGTACAAAATGATAGTTAATCGCTATACTTCGGGCAGTGAGTTCCATATACAGTAGTAAAGATCGTCACATAAGTAGACAACACAAAACCATAAGATAATTTATCTCAACATGTGTGATCTCTATAGATTACATAAAGTTAGTAGACTACCTAGCAGAACCATTTACTAAAGATCTGTCACGAGATCAAGTTGTTAAGTCATCTAGAGGAATGTGTTTAAAGCCTATAACCACATAGGATGCTTGAGGGTAACCCTGCCTAAGTGATTGGAGATCCCAAGAAATAGGTTCAAGAGGTAAAACAAAATCAAGTTGAATCAATGAAATCACTTTGAGATTTCAATCTATTCCCAGTTCCTATGATGACAGAAAAAAGTGATACCTGTGCAAGTTAACGTTAAGATTGGCTTTTAATGATTCTATAGCTTTGAAATATAGTGGGGTATGACAGGATACCTTTTATGGTCAATCACTTTATGAGTGTGAAATGGGACCATCTAAAAATTCTCCAAGTTCACTTCTGAATAGCCAGGGATGTTCAAGGCCGAAATGAACACAATCACGGAATCTAGTTTTGTGAGAAGATGAAACTGTGTGATAGTCATTGTCTAGATTTACACAAAAGGCTGGGAGGTTCAAGACATCATGTTCACTACCTCGTCGAGTAAATCTGATAACTATTCACTATGGGTGGCTCAAGGCTAAGAAATGCTACCTTTCCAAATATAGTGCTTCTTCGCTCTTACTCTCAAAAGTCCGTGTGTCTAGAACACACATGCGTAATAGGAGTCATTTCTATTTATCTGGGAGATTTGTTGGAACCGAATTTTCCAAGCAAGATTCTTGTGGGCTATGACCACCGTTTGCGCCGGAATAAGGGATCGTTGGCTTTTTCTCCGCGAGTATTATAATGTAGTATACCTATACGTTAAATTTCATTTGAATGAGAAATGAGGGCTCAAAATTGATTACTTAAAGAGTAATATTTTGGGTTTGTGGTATATCAGAAATACCTCATTGGAAATGGGAATGAAATATGTTCAGTATAACGACTAGTATGAAAACACTAGGAATATCAACTAGTAGTTTAGGAGACCTTGATTCAAGCCCACACGCGCATGGTTCGGGTTTGGTCAGGTCGGATTCTCGGGAATGTTCGGTTCGGGTAAGTTATTTTGAAATTTGATTTATGAACCAATCGACCCTCCTAATTACAGAGGCGTAACTCACTCTCTCTATCTTCCTCCCTTTTCATTGCATGGCGTGGATTGCTCTCTTCTGAATTGAAAGGCGTTGATTGCTCCACAATTACTTCCTAGCCGATAGTTCCCATTTACCTATAAAAGGTTGCCTCTAGCCTCATTCTAAGTCACATTAAGAATACAATCCTCCTATCCTCTCCTTCCTTTGTTCTTAGTGTTCAACTCTAAGAGTAAGACACTGAATTGGTTCATCGGTTTCTGCTGCTGAGTTGTGCAAAGTAGAAAATTGTAGCAGTTGTATCGTGGGATTTGGAATGCCATCAGACCGTCATACACTACGATGCATTTTTAGAATTAAGGACAGAGATCTTAATCTCGCCTCTCCATCAATTTCCAGCATTTGCCTTTGTTTGTACAATTCTCTACTCCTTTTCCATTTACTTAATTCTATTATTTATTTTCATAATTGATTGTTTAGTTAATTGGATTTTAGGTTGGAACAGTGGCTGCCACCACTCTATGTTGCTCCTCAGATTAATTCAAGCTAGTGGGAAAGATAGTTTAACTTATCTTCCCATCATTTCCGTATTTGAAAACACATGAAAGTATTGAAGTGAAAATACACTTGAAAAAGGAAACAACTGATCGAATATGCTCATAAAGCTTAAATTAGATAAAGATTACATGCATGGCAATCATGAACGGGTGGTTCAACAGGATTTACAGAATTATTTGCATTACTTTTGCTTCCTTCTAGTCTCCTCAAAACACCAACAAAGAATCCTTGATATTGTACCCCAACTTCTCCAAGTTAGGGTTCACAGCAAACTGAATCATGGGAGGAGGGCCACAAGCCAATGCAAGAGTTGTCTCTGAAGCTGGAGGTATGTGTTCCCTCAATACATCCTCTGTGATGAATCCGACGCTGTACTTCCACCCTTCCCTGATCGATTCTTGCACAACATACCATACTTTCACTCTCTCCGGGTACTCCTCGGCCCATGCATCCAGTTCATCCTTCAGCAGTATATCATCCTCAGTGCGATTCGCGTACACGATGGACATCTCCGTGTCATCCTCGGGATCCTTCAGTACAGCTTGCATTACCTGATACACGGGCGTGATGCCCGTTCCACCGGCAAGCATGGCCAACTTCTTGGCAAACTTGTGTTTGCCGTGCACCAGAAAGTTCCCCCTTCCCTTGTACTCGATGTGGCCTAATGGACCCTTCACTTCAAGAACCGATCCCGGAGTTAATGAATCCAAGTACTGTGACATGAGCCCTCCGTTTGGGAACTTAGGGTGCATTCCTTTGAAGTATACCTTCACCACCAGCTCGAAATACCCGACTTCCTGAATACCGCTGGTGGGTGTATATGCACGCATGCATAGCTTGTCATCAATGGCGGCACATATGAATATGTGTTTCCCAACTGCCAGCCCTAACAGCTGATCTTCCGAGGGCAGCGCGAATCGGAGTTTTCTGACATCATGTGAAATGGACGTTGTTGATAAAAGCTTGCACTGTATCCTCTGACCTGGAACCAGCGCAGAGGCTCGGGCCGGAGCGATTTCGGTTATGGGGAACAGCATTTGCCCGGCAGTGGAAGATCCATGGACAGTGTTGTTCGGGGACGAGGAATCAGAAGCATAGCCTGTGGTGATCAGTTCGCCGATCCTGAAATCCTCCAAGAGCTTCCTCGCCTTGTCGGAATGGATGGCGTCGAATTCCTCGGTACAGTCCGTGCCGGCATTGATGAGGATGCTGTCACTGCCGCCGGGATGGTCCTTGAGGAACCTGGTGCAGTCATAAACATGGCCATGGACAACAATCCAGGCAGACTCCGCGGAGCTGTGCTTCCGAACCTCGGACATGGAGAACATCTTGGAGGCTGTGTTCATGAAGGGGGACGACACGCTTTTCTTGAGCGGCGGGACGGTGTCGGAGGATTTGTCGACGTGCTTCTCCTTCGCCATCCATCCGCCCGACAGGTTCCCAGGTTGAGTGGGGTGCTCGAACACGATCCCGATCTCTCCCTTGTGGGGCTTGCAGACGTTGGTTTTGACTCGGAACCAGCAGTTGTTCATCATTCCCATGACGTTCCAGATGAGCTTGTCGGGCTGGGTGTTGAGGCTCTGATCCCAGGCTCGGACCGCGATTTCTTTGGCGCCCAGAATGTCCAGGACTTCGACCTCGAGGCTCCAGAAACACCAGCACCAGTATTTGCCGTACTTGGTCGGCTTTTCTGGATGATCCAACGTCGCCACCTCCCAGGTTTCGCCGCCGTCCATCGTCACTTCCACGCGGGTCACCATCTTACCTCCTCCTGAATTTGCAATAGATGCATTAGTAAAGCATTTGCTTGCACTTTAATCATCTCTAGCTGCTCAAATTACAACATATATATTCTGAGATAAGAATATACTGTATCGGTTAAAGCTTTCTAAACTTTAATCGTAAAATTAAGCAAAGAATATTATCGCACAGTATTTGATTAGATTTGTCATAATATACTTACGTTTTTGAAATATTAATTTTTCATTATTTTTTATTATTTTAAATAAATATATTAATAATCAAACATTTTTTCATTCAACTATTTAAATGTGTAGGGTGCAATTTCATCGACCACCTAATTATAAGACCTCTAAATTAATTATAAGGTGATTTGTGGGTAAGTTATACTCTCCATGTTTTCTTAAATCTAAGACTCTTTACTGTATGTTTTTGTTAAGATTGAAACACTTTGTACTCTATCTTTTATTATTTATGTCACAATTATTATAAATGAATATTTTTTTTATTTTATGCTCTTTCCATTTTTGGCAAGACTATTTCAATTTTATCCACTTATTCTACTTTTTACTTTCTACAGTCATTTTCTTCACATAAATTCAAACACCTAAACGGTACTACAAATAGAAAAACAGACAAAGTATGTTTTGCTTAAAGTGATACATTTCTTTTTATAACAAAAATTGAATCATTTTTAGCCAGTTATTAAACTTTTTACTCTACTTGCTCAATTCCTTCCACACATTTTAACTTGCAAAAATAACAACACACTAGGGTGCAAAACGCATCAAAACCAGAGTTATGTTATGAGTTACTACCACTCATTTTACTCCATTGATTATATGGATTTAACACACTTTCCTTGCTCGATCGATTTTATGAGTTTTAACACCTTCTCATTCTGTAATTTTTTTTCATCTCCTCATTTTATACTTGTCTTTCAAATTTATTTACATTTACTCATTTGATTCACAATTGATAGACCCGTAGAATACTTTGGGAAGAAGGTAAGAGCTAGGTACACCTCCCTCGTGTAAGACTTGAAATCATTAATACCCCACCTGTTGGCCTAACCCACATAAATACCAGAAATTGGTGATGGCTCTAGATTTTTCGTGGAGGCAGACTCTCCTCAATCTGAAGAGTCGTTCTTGCACAAAGACTAGGAATATCTATAAAATATTCCAACATCTTAGGTTCCCGCTCATTGGTGTGCGCCAAATTTGGAGATGGTATATTTTAAGCTTGGCTCATGATTGTCCTAAGCGTCGCTTTTAGCAGATCCAGTCAAAAGTTGCGACGTATTCATACTCCCCCAATTCCCTAATGTTTAAATATTAACACTCTCCATGTTTTCTTAAGTTTGACTAATTTATCGTACATAAATATATATATATATATATATTAATTTTGTCACATTTTTTCTTATAATAAAAAATAAATTATTTTTAATTACTGATTAAACTTTTTACGCTCTTTACTCAATTTTATCCAGACATTCTAACTTACAAAAAAATAACACTCAAACCTATGATTTTAAATATAGTGAAACGAAGGGAGTACTAGCTCTATGTATGTGTAATAATAATTTAAAATTATTTTTAAAGTTACATAATAATAAAATTATGTATAAAAATTATATTTTTAATATGTTCTGAAGTTTTGACAATTTTACTAAAAAATTGTTCCGTAAGATTTTCGGAATCTTACGGACAACGGAATCTTCAACACACCAAGGGCCGACAGGTTATTAGAGCACATACAATGGTAAAAATCGATACCGGTTTCTTACCAATTAAATATATTATTTCTCTCATTCTCTCTCTTCCACCTAACATTAAAAAATCACTTAAGAAACCACCCTTTTTTATCCCCACAGTGGTAAGAAACCACTTTCAACTATTCATTGACCCCACTTGATTTTCTCTATCCTACTCATTTATTTTACCATTAACATTTAATTTAATTTAATTTATTCACCCAAAATAAGTTGAAAGTGAAATTTTAGAATACATTATAATTTTTATTCATAAAATTTCGTTTTATTTAAAATTTATTAAATATTTCATTTTCTTTATTTTATTAATTTCGTGTTTTATAATAATAATTTTTAAAAAATTTTGGAGATGAAAGATTGAGGTAGAAGTGTTGGAATTGGAAGTGATGTGATTAAATTGAGTGGAATGCCTCTATTTACAGGTAAAATTTTTTTATTACCGTTGGAAAAAAATTCAGAAAATTCAAGGCTTCATTTTTAAATTTTTTCAAAATTTTTCAATTTTTTTAAAAAATAGCCATTGGACACGTTGGCCCAACCGGAGGGCACCACGTGTCCTTCGGATTGAAATTTAAAAAAAAGGAAAGCTGCCAGTGGGACACGTGGCCCTCTGCTTGGCCGACACGTGTCCCAGTCTGGTAAAAAAAATGGCCCGCACATGGCGGCCCCCACCTCTGCGCACAGCCTCTGAATTTCTGACGGGACTGGTTTTTTAACCGGTTCCCTAGTTGAAAACTAGGAACCGGTTTTTTAACAAGAAATCGGCCTAAAAACCACTACTGTGGATGTTTTTGGTTTTTAAAGCGGTTTTTTAAAAATTTGGCAACCCACTGGACATGCCCTTAATCAATTTATTAAAAACTCAACAGACCGAATATTGTCTTTCTTTGGTGTATGAACGTCTATGGCAGTGGAGGAAAACCAAACACCAAATTCTGGTACTTTTGGAATCTCCAAACAATGCCTGGAGGAAAAAATACGTCACTCTCCCACTTGTATATTCACTATTTCTGGCACATACACTTACTTACTGAACAGGTAAGCTATTTACCATAAGTTTTCAATTGCGGTGTATATAATTAAAAAAATATGATAGGGTGCTCATAATTTAAGGATACAATATACATAAAAAATCATTACCCATTTACTGTTTTATTTCCCCGTCAAAGCGATCATATAACGTGGGATGCATATTAGGATTGAAAAATAGAGGAGTCGTGTAAAAAAGTTACCGGAATAAGCGTAGCCCCTCAAGGTGTAGGGCCTCTGGGTAGTCCAGGAAGTGATGGGCAGAATCTCCTCGTGGCATGGCGTTGTGATCACCGAGTTTATGTTCAGCTCATTGATGATGTACTCCGGCTTGTACCACCAGGCTGCAATTCCAAATCCCATCAATCTTTCTACAATTACGGTGTTCTATTTCAAACTAGACACTTTAACTTATAATAGCTGGCTTGAAAAGTGTTTGATGCTCGGTGGCTTTCATCAAAAGTGTAAAAATCTAGCGAAAAATTGGAGCGAAGAAAGCGCGCAACTAAAGTTGCACACACAACTTGCCCACTTGTGGCTTCAGGAATCCGATCCACCAGGAGGTCGTCACAATGAAATGACGAACTGATCTACACGGAGTATCTTTTACCTTACTTGGGACATGTGATCGCCATCCTAGTTTTAATGAAGCGCGTAAAAAGTAGTCGGTGGGTACCTTCGGCATTAGCTAGTTCGGCGTCCACGTGAGACGGCAGCACTCGGTTATCCTTGAAGTGATAGTAGTTATCAGATTCCTGCGTCGTCACAACTATCCGTTTCAGCCACTTCACCATCCTCCCGCCGATGCATCCCGGAATAATCATCCTCACCGGAAACCCATGATCCGGCGCCAGCGGCGCCCCGTTCTGCATGTAAGCCACAATAATATCCCTCGATTTATCCATCGCGAACTGCTTACTGATCGAGGTCCCGTACTTGGACCCCCCGCCGCCGGGCAGATCCTCCGCGCCCTCGAAGCTCACGTTCAGCGCCCCCTTCCCCCGGCTGAATATCCCGCACCGCTTCAGAATGGCGCTCAGAGGGACGCCGCGCCAGATCGACGTCGATATCCCGGCGGCGCCCCAGTTGAACCCGACGCTCTGTTTCACCATGTTCTGCTCCTTGCGCCGGTTCCCTGCGCAGACGAGGCTCACCGGGAGCTCCCGGTAAGGGAACTCGTTCACTAGCTGCTGCATTGATATCTTCATCGGCCGTTTCACCAGCCCGCACACCTCCACCGTCCAGTCCTCCCACCGCCCCTTCGGGACCGCGCCGTGGTTGCGGACGTAGTGGAGCGGTGCCGGAGTGATGAAACCGTGGTGCATCAGCCGCGTGAGCGGCGGCTCGGCGTTGAACGGGTGCTTTCCGGTGAGCCTGACCATGGAGGAGTTGCGTTCGATCCAGTTATCCGCCGTGCTTTCGTCTCTCGGGTCCAGCACGGATGGCTCCACCTCGGCGTTGCCCTGCTTTATCAGACCGGCGTACTCCTCCGTCCCCTCGTCGTCGCTGCTGGAGTAGTATTCCATGGGAATCGTCGGTGCGGATTTTTTGCTGTAATTGTTGTTGTAGCCGCGAATGGGAGAATCGGAGCGGTGGTTTTTGAACATGGGCAGGCCGGATTCTAAACTGCCGAACTGGCGGTTTTCGACGGAGGCCGCCATTGGTGGGAGTCGGGAGAACTGGAAGCCGAAAGGAAAGGAAGAGGAGGTTGATTTTGTCTCCTTATTCTTCCGCTCTTTGTTTCTCCACCCTCTGGTTTTGAATGGTTGAGCCTCTGACTAATGTTAAACCACTTATATAGAGGCGTCAAGGAGTACGCTACTTGTTCCGTTTAAACATTGGAGATATGATAATAATAAATAAATAAACCAAGGTACTATAACCCTATCCTCCTATTATAATTGGTTGCATTATCAAATTAAATTCTACATTGAGTTAGTACAAATGGGCTAGTCTTTGGATACTGTGCCAGTTGCTGGGCATTTATAAATTTATTTCTAGGAATATGTTGAAAGATACATCAAATATACCTCCCACATTGATTTCTTACAAAGATAATGACTTATATATAAGGTTTTGGATCAGTACCAATTGATTTTAACATGAAAGTCCAAAATACCTTAAAATTTAACATGGTATTAAAGCCCAGGCTGAGATATTGGGTGGCGTGTGGGATTCCCTTTAACCTTGCACTACTAGAAAACAAGTACATACGCACCGGTAAAAATTATGAGTACAAAATACCGTGCAAAAGTATACAATTGCACCGATAAAATCATGATAACAAAAATGTTGGTGCTTAAGAATACATAAGCACCCGTTTAGTGTCAACTGGTGTAGATGTTACTATTTTTTGCACTGGTTATATCTGAAGAGATGGTATTGTTTACAATTGCTCTGGTACAAATTCACAGGTGTAGAAGAGTGGGGCATTTTTATGATTTTGGTGCCAAAAATATTATTTTCAAACTGGTGAATTATTTTACCGATATAAAATTTTTTGAAAAATGGGAGATGGGTTGAATTTCTACACCGGTACCGTGTTATACCGGTGCACGAATTATTGATTTTAGGAAAAAAAAAGTTAAATACGCACCGTTATTATCTTTATGCCGGTGTAAAAATGTGTATTACATGCTCACTTACCACCTTATTTTGGCGGGTTAAAAATTAAATTTTTGGGAGAAGGTGTTCTTTAATGGTATTTTTTGGTTGATGAAGACATTGAATGATCCACAATGAACACCCTAGAAGGTACCGTTTATTTTTTTTTATTTATTTATGGATATTAATGATTTTATTGATGGTTTTGGTTGGTAGAGATATATATCTTGTGTGTTTGATCATTTGATGGTGATTGAGGTAGATCGAATTGTTGATATTAGTTCGTGATTTGTTCTCAAGGTTGGTGTAGTTATAATGCTATGACTATTGACTTTTTATATTGTAGAACATATTATGAATGTGGTAATTGTGATTTGGAAGATTATGTTTATTGTGCATTAATGATCTTGCATGGTTTGAATGTTATCATTAAATTCTATTGTCATAAATGTGTTGAAGTTTGATTGTTGGACATTTATTGATATGTAGAGTTTCATCGTGCCATCGAGAAGCGTAAGCACATGTATGCCAACGTTGGTAGGGTGAGCGATGAATATATTATCTTCGTAGATGAGTTTTTAGACCATGCTTTTAGTCGTGAGAAGTGAATATTATGTCCTTGTCGTGATTGTAGAAATTGAAATCGTACTGATAACAAGGAAATGCTGAAACTCCATTTGTATAGTCGGGGTTTGCGAAAGATTATGTTGTGTGGACATTTCATGGGGAAAAATCACCACCGAAGGTGAAAGTTAGTAGTGAGGGTGAGTGTTTTGGGGATGCTAAGTTGGATGACATGTGTGAGGAGGTAGTTAATGAATTTAGAGGGAGGCCTGCGATTTTGGCTAACTTTCTAGGTGAGAAGGATAGACCATTGTATCCCAGTTGCAAGAAGAAAGACACGTTCATGTCATGTTTGAAGGAGTTGTTTAATTTGAATGGTCTTGGGCCATTGAGTGATACTAGCATGAATAAATTACTCAAGTTTTTGAATGAGAAGCTTCCATCCGGTAACAAGGTTTCAGATAACCTTTATGAAGCTAAGAGAATTTTGTGTCCAATGGGATTGGAGTATGAATAGCTACATGCTTGTCCGAACGATTGTGTCTTATATAGGGGTGACCTAAAGGATAAGATTGTTTGTCCAGTATGTAATGTGTCATATTATTAGAAAAAGAGAAATGTGGCTATTGGTGGAGAGCATGTTGTGTCGGTGAGGAGGCTATGTGGTACCTCCCAATCATTCGGAGGCTGAGAAGATTGCTTAAGAACGATAAGGATGCAAAGAACGACAAGGATGCAAAGAACTTGACATGGTACATTGATAGGGGAGGTTGTAAAAATGATGATATGATTCAAGACCCAGTTGATGCAGACCAGTGGAAGAAATTTGATAAGATGTATCCAAAGTTTGCATCCAAACCTAGGGATTTGAGAATGACTTTGTGTACTGATGGTATGAACCTGTTTGGTCATATGTCCTCGAAACACAGTTCATGACTGGTTATGCTTGCCATTTACAATCTCCCCCTGTACATGTGCATAAAGAGGAAATATGTGTTGATGCCCATAATTATTTCAGGGCCCAAAGAGCCTGGAAATGACATAGACACTTATCTTGCTTCTTTGATAGAAGATTTGAAGGTTTTATGGTCGGTTGGCCCCTTAATGTTTGATTGTTTTTGTGGTGAAGAGTTTACATTGAAGGTGGTACTTTTTGGTACCATAAATGATTTCCCGACATTGGTAACCTTTTCGGGTATGTAGTCAAGGGTTACAAGGCTTGCCTTGTTCGTGAGGATGAGACAGATTACCATCAGTTGAAAAATGGGCGTAAGACTATTTATTTGGGTCACCGTAAATTTCTTCCTTTGAAGCACAAGTTGCGGGATAACACGCTTGCATTCGTTGGTGGGAAAGAGATGAGAAAGGCACCAACACTATTGACTGGTGTAGTTATTCACAACAAGGTGAAGAAATTGACTGTTGTTCTTGGTAAGAAGTTATTAAAGGGTGGTGGGGCTGTAGCTGGACCATGGTAGAAGAGGTCCATTTTCTTTTATTTTCCGTATTAAGAGAATTTTGAGGTTCTCCATTATTTGGATGTAATGCATATTGAAAAGAATGTTTGTGAGAGTATGATTGGCATGCTTCTAAACATTCCTGGGAAGACTAAGAGCTTAAATGTGAGGAAGGATTTAGTGGACCTTGGTTTCCGGTTGAATCTGGCACCAGAGGTAAGAGGCAAGAAAACATACCAGTCTCCCGCTCCTTACAACATGTCAGTTGTTGAGCGGAGATCGGTGTGTGAGAGTATCCAAGGAATGAAGGTACCGTCTGGTTACTCCTCTAATGTTAGTCGGTTTGTGAATGATGAATTGTGTCATAATTCTTTGAAATTGCAGATTGTCATGTCCTTATGCAACAACTTTTGCCTGTTGCAATCTGAGGGTGTTTGGATGAGGAAGTTAGATTTTTGATTATGATCTTGTGTTTCTTCTTCAACTTGATATGCTGGAAAAATATTAGTAAGCAACAACTAGATGAGCTGGAGAGGGAGGCTGGTGTTGTTTTATGCCATTTGGAGAAGTATTTTCCCCCGTCATCCTTTGGCATCATGGTGCACCTAGTGGTACTCTTGGTTAGGGAGATACGTATATGTGGGCCTATCGGAATGCATTAGATGTACTCATTCGAGCGTCACATGGCTGTTTTCAAGGGTTATGTTCATAATCGAAGTCGGCCAGATGCCTTGATTGTTCAGAGGTACGTCACTGGGGAGATCATCGAGTACTGTACATTGAACTTGGTTGGAAAAAGAGCGGTTGGTGTTCCAGGTGGACCACACCGGATGGAAGAATAAGACTCCACGGTCTAAGGTAATACTTCATACACCCTTGCACGATGAGTTGCTGACAGTTCGCCTGTATGTTTTGCATAATAGTAGTGAGACCGCAATGTATGTTCAAGAGCATGTTTCCATGTTGGAAGAGATTCATCTAGACTAGCCCTTGAATAAGATACAGGTAGAGCATTTTTCAAGGTTTGTTAACTGGTTTTACAAGCGTTGCAATGTCGAAGGGATGCCCAGTAAGCTACGTGCGTTTGCAAGGACATCAAACTGCACAGTAAGATGGTACCTTGGTTATGACATTAATGACTTCAGTTTCTCAACATTGGAGAAGGATGAGAAGAGCACGACGGAAAACAATGATGTTTATATTGAATCTGAATCCATGTGGCAGGAAAGCAAAAGAGATAAACATCTAGTTGTTGTTGTGATGCCTTTCTATGGGGAGATTGAGGAAATTTGGGAGTTGGATTATGCAGAGTTCAAAGTTGTTGTGTTCAAGTGTCGTTGGGTGGAAAATGGCTCCGATGTTGTAGTAGAAAAGCCCATTGGCTTTACGTTAGTCGACTTGAATTGTGTAGGATATGAAAATGACAAATTCATCTTAGCCGCCCATGCACGACGGGATCTTTATACTTAGGACCCTTCAAATGAGAAGTTTCATGTGGTGCTACATGGGAAGAAATTTTACTTTGAAGAGGAAATTGATCAGCTAGTCGTACTTGATAGTCAAAAATTTCCATCAGTATTTGCTAGTTTGGAGGATATCAGGGAGCAGTAGTGGGATGGCGTTCTCATGGCGATGGGCTGTGGGTTGATGAGAGCGGTGAAATAGGAGGTGGTGACAATGTGTTGAAGATAAATTGATAGATAGTAATTGACATGTCTTTGGTTTGTTTACCAATGTTTTGTATAATACTCATCCGATTATGATGTCAGTTAGCGTGAGATATAGTTGGATCCCTCTTTGTTTTAGAATTGCTTGGTATGATCCGTAATTTCATTGGAATGTATGTGAATTGCATCGATGAAAATGTAAAGTAATATATTTTCAATTTTTTGAGTATGTATGTATACACCGGTATAGTACTAAAATACCGGTGCAAAAAAATAGAGCATATAATATGTTTCTTACATACGCACCGGTAATTTGTACATACGCACCAGTATTAATACTAGTGCTAGATACTTAGCCAAAATTTTAGTTTTATCTTCTCGGGTCAAAAACTGTTTTTCCCTTCAAAAGCAGCCTAAATAAGCTACTTTAGGCTATTTTTCGCACCGGTACTCTGTACATCCACACTGGTATTAATACCGGTGTGGGATACTTAGCCAAAATTTTAGTTTTTTCCTCTCAGGTCAAAAAATGTTGATTTTTTGACCATTAAAAGCATTAAAATCAGCCTAAAGCAGCTGTTTTAAGTAATTTTTTTGCATCGGTACTCGCTACATACGCACCAATATTAATACAGGTGCTGGACACTTAGCCAAAATTTTAGTTTTTTCCTCTCAGGTAAAAAATGTTTAAATTTTTTCCTTTGAAAGCAGCCTAACGCAGCAGCTTTAGGCTATATTTACACCGGTATTACTCATTTACCGGTGTAAAAAAACAAGATTCCACTATATTCATCACAAAACCCCCATTTTCACTAAACAATTTAAACATCTCTTACTATCTAGCATCTGCTTCAAAGGCATATCACTTTAAATCAGACGACGGTGCCGATAGAATCAGGTAAATCACTTCAATGCCTGCTTTGTAAGATTAATTAACATTAGCATCTCAACTACATTCATTGACAATGTGATATAATGAATAAGGAAATATGCAAATATAACCATATATAATTGAGAAAGTGAAGATATAACCCTAACTACTTTAAATAAGTGCAAATATAACTCTAAAGACTATATTCCGGCATTGACTGGCCATTTTCGGCCTAGAAATAACCAAAATACCCTTTGGGCCAAAAACAAAATACAAAAATACCCTTGCCTTTTCACTGTTGTGCCTCTACTACCTTCGTCGTCGTATCCCTGCCACAGCTCCACCACTGCATCGTCATCTTAATTTTAGTCACAAATTCCACAAAACAAAAAAAATCATCACCGAATTCCAGCACTGAGCACAGTAGAATGAAATCCAACTCAGATTACAAATTACAGAACTGATCACAGTAGAATGAAATCCAACTCAGAGTCAAATGAAGTAGCATGGGTATAACACAGAGTAGAATGAAATCCAACTCAGAGTACAAATTACATATTATCTCGATTCCAGAGGTGCCAGTGGCACCAAATTGGAGACCGGAAAATTTGAGTTGTGCACAATTCTGGTGCCAAATGCCGGTCACCTCAGATTTTGGACATGGGTGCATGCTTAGCAAAGCCCAATTCAATTGAATCCCAATCCCCTCGTGAAAAATAGTGCTCCCCTATTCCAAAATAGAGGATCCCACCACCGCCATGACGGATGCCAAAATAGTCCCATTCCCCGTGGTGGTAATAATCGACGGCTTCACCTGTTGCTGCAGGCAGTGAATCGTCTCGCCAGCGGTTTTGTGCCCTAGCTCCCTCGTTAGATGGAAAATCCTAATCGTGCAAAGCGGCAACATCTGAATCCTCCACCCTCTTCCATCGACCTTCTTGCACCGGTGTAGTAGGTCAGATTCTCGCCCCACGATCGGCGCTGTGCGATGGCCTCCTCCTGGAAGAGGTACTTCGGTGATGGGGTGATTAGAAGAAGAAGAAGGATAAATGGGTTGGGGTTTATGGTACTCCGGTGATGTGGGCGATTAGAAGAAGAAGAAGAAATGGGTAGGGGTTTAGGGTACTCCGGCGACGGAAATTAGAAGATGAAGAAGAAATAGATAGGGGAAGTATGGACATTATCTAATTGGGAGTTTTTCAGTTTTTTTAAAATAATATTCATCAGGGTTAAATTGGTCTTTTCATCTAATTCCAGTCTCAAATTGCCGAAAAAGGTTATATTTGCACACAAACTAATTATCTAGGCTTTCAATTGTCACAGGGTTATATGTGCACTTTCGTGAATTATGTAGGGTTATATATGACCCTTGCTCTATTGAATAACTTGACTTGCATGCAAGGTGTTTGATAAAATGCTTCAATGTGTTATATAGGAAATGGCTTATAAATCCAATTCGAAAAGGATATGCCATTCATCATCTCCTTCTTTGCCAAAAGTGTCACCGCACACTTACCCGGATGGTACCTTTGTGACCGAGGAGGCTAGGTTGGTACATGAATCCTACAAAGGATGCCGTTATCACCCAGAGAGAGGAATTGAGGCCTCTCCCCCATTCGAACACACTGTCCATAGGCTTGAGTGGGAAAAATTCTTTGAGACACCACAACCTTTCAACCTAAGTATCGTAAGTGAGTTTTATGCAAACTTGAGGCGTGGCCCGAACCTCAGTCAGGTGTACTATTAAGGTAAAACTATCTATGCACACCGGACGCTATTAGTGGTTTGTTTGGATTTCTCGATGTTCCAAACGATGAGGATGAGTTACTCGCACTCCGTGTTGATGTTGGCAATGACTATTATCTGCAAGATGTTATTGGAAAGGAGATCATCGGGACTGACTAGGAAAGGTATGGACACTGATGAGCTGGTCAGACCTGGTTGGACAAAAATGCCGATGAAGACTCTAACTCCATAAATGAATGGGTGGTATCACTTCGTGGCGTCTAGTTTGACTCAGTAACCGTTAACACGGAAGTCCACAAAAGTCGAATTGGATAATTGTACGCAATAAATAAGGAACTTTGGTGGAATGTTGGTCATCGAATTTGTAGAACCTTGAAGGCAGAATGGGATAAGATGGGGTCATATGGTTTTTGCAATATCATTTAGGCCCTTTGTTCAAGATTGAGAGTTAATGCGCCTACACAACGTTTATGGCCATCCAATGGGTAAGATTTGTGCGGACTCTTTCTAAAGACAACCATCTGACATGCTTGTCCCTACCATTTAAACCAGAGTCACTGCCTTGGAGGTCAGTGTACATAACTTGCTTGAAGAATCAAAGTATCAGAGATCATGGTTCGACCACATGGCCAAGAAAATGAACTATCAATTTCCTAATGTTGTGAATGCTGTTGGAAATTTCCCTACCTTCCACAAATGTGATGTGGAGGACATGGATGTGGGTACAAGTACCCGTGATGAGGATGGAACAGGAGAAGATGATGATGTCAAACCATTTTCTCGTTACTATATATAGGAAACATGTGGTAGTTGTACTAAATTTGTGATCCCGTACCAACCTCGTACTTTGTTGCACTTAGAGTGTCGAACATTTGTATCGAGTTTTAATCTAATTCGTTCCAGCTTAAAAGAAAAAGGGCACGCTTGATGGGACGAGTTAGAGAATTTATAATCTTTGGGGTTAATTTTTTTGGGTAAAATTACTCCCGAATCTACAAATTATGTCTGAAGCATATAGTTGGGCTACAAAAAATATTGAATCCGTGTTTGAAAGCTTCATTATTATACATTAATGGGTAGAATTGTAAAAAATTGTACAATTAGGAGTTATGAAGGTTCCCTATATAAATTTTGGGGGCATAATGCAAATTTGGGAGGTATAGTGCAAACCTTCAATCTAGGTTTTAGAGGTCCTTCCGTGCACCCGTTGCACGTAGAAATGCATAAACATGATTATATTGTATCAAATTACATTTATGTGCCGCCAATTATTTATTTTGTCGCTTCCAAGATTCTTTGAGGGACTAAAGTGTAAAAAGCAAAAAGTTTACTCATACATCGTAATTGAAATCCGCTTGAACTGGATGGTAGTCCAAACATCCATATTGTATTTGTAAGATGCACAATTGGGGGAAATTGACGGGCTTGGACCCTATATTGAGTTATGGAGACAATCGCATTTTACATTGAAACTATGAAGTAAACCTTTACCGTTTACTCTAGAACATGTACTAGCGCTTTCGGTCAATTCACCATCGGACACATTTTTGTTGCAATTCTGATTTAAGACTAGAATATTAAATTTGGTAATTTATTTAGTTTTCCAATGTGTGGTAAATGCATTTCTCATTCGGGGGACCTAATTGCAAGAAACAAATATAAACAATTTTGAGAGTCGTAATTACCTAGGAGGTCCTAAAACAGTCCTTCTGAAGTATTATGCATCGTAGAATTGTATTCGGATCCATGGAATAGTGGTCGATGGGGTGAATACAAATGTTTGGGGTCAAAGTGGAAATTTTATAAAGTAAACCAATGCTTCTTATTTTCATCGCATGGGGCCCATGGTTAGTCACGATAAGGTATAAACAACTAGCACGCTGTTTAACTAAATAAAATAAGCATCAATTTTAATAATTGGACTTGTTAAAAAAATATGTGGGGGGAAATGAAAGATTAGGAAAATTTGATTTATAGTCACTTTGTACGTGCACCAGTAATTTTTTAAAATTATACCGGTGTATGATTCAAAACTTTTTGGTGGTAGTTGATATTTTTTGAAATCTTCATTTTTTTAGCGCGGGAAAAACTTACGCCGGTATTTTAACCGGTGCTCAATACTTAGCCAATTTTTTGGCCAGTTACTCTCGGGTGTAATTTTTTTAACATTAATTGACTAAAAGCAGCCGCGTGTGGCTGCTTTTATGAATTTTTACACCGGTATAGCAAGTTTTAGCACCGGACAATGTACCAGTGCACGATACTTAGCCAAATCTTTACTTTCATACTCTCGTGTTAACAAAAATGCTTGTAAAGCAGGGTAGTTACCTTTTAGCACTGGCATTGATACCGGTGCTGCATACTTAGTATTTTTTGAACTACCCAGTCATACCAAGGTCTCTACTTACGCACGGTAATATCTAAAACACCGGTGTAAAAAAGGCACTCATATAAAAGAAAATTGACATTCAAGCGGCCATAACCACATCTCCTCATCACACTCCATCAATTTCTCTCCAAAACTGCCCTCAATCTCTTCACCCCTACAACTTCCACAACATTTAACCACCATAACTCCTCATCAATCATCATAACTTCCCACCACATCCCCTCATTTACAAGACACAACCCTTTGCCAAGTACAAGAGAAAGAGGAACTTCCCCAGGTTCACGAAATTCGATTTCTTAAGGGTTCAACTGGAGGAAGTTTGCCCATTTTCGTTGCATCGGTGGAGGCAAGTATTTTTTGTGTAGTTATGCATGGGTTTCCATATCAATTTCTTGTCAAAGAATCATGAATACCCTTATGCACAACACATGTTCGACAAAATTTCTCAATGAACACTAACTAGTTAATGAAGAAAACTTTAAATGATAACCATGAATGAGATGATTATACAAGTGTGGGGATATCAAGTTTTACTTCTTTTGTGGAAATATGTTCTATTTCTTTTTTTTTGGGCTGTGATAATGTTCATAGTCACATTAGAAGAGATTGATACATGCTCGGTTCAATACCATTTTTTGATTCCCGTATGGGTTGTTTGTGTGTTTAGGGTTGTGTTGTTCAAGTTTTATCAACTCGTATCAAGTTCTACGTCACGTTATATCAAGTTCCATGCCATGTTTGTTCAAGGTCTATGTCGTGTTATATCAAGTTCTATCGCACAATTTTCAAGTTTTATTATTGTATTGTTCAATTTCTATAAAATGTTGTATCGAGTTTTATCATTTTGTTGTTCATGTTCTATGCAATTATGAGCTTTCAAGGTTGATCATCAATTACATATAGTTTGGTATAATTTTGTGAGGTCAAGTGATTAATTGATATATTTGATTTATAATTAACTATTCTATTGTCGTAGATGATGCCGAAAAGGGGGAAGTTAATCACGAAGAGGAAGCAAACTGTAGCAGAAAGAAGGAGGGGGTCGATGTGGTTGATGATGAGATCAATGTGGCTGAACAAGAACCCCCACCGAAAAGGATCCCATTGCAAATCCAATTTGAGAAAAAAACAACCCAAAAAAATTGACTCGACCAGTGTAGAGAAAAAAGAACCTGCCCCTCATGGAGATGAGAATGAAGGGGATGTTGAGGGAGAAGATACGATTGAAGTGGTGGCCAAACCACCGGTCGGCAAGGGAAAGGGGAAGACCCACTCAAATCATGACCGACTGTTGATGAAGCGGACGACGACTTATCAAAGGCTGGGGGCAAACATGTAGAGGGATTTTAAAAGTTTTAGATCAAAAGTTATATGAGGAGATGTGGAACTAGCACGTGCCAGTTTGTGATGTTGGTAAATCATAACAAGATGTTACCTATGGGGTTTGAGTTCTGTGGAAAACAAGTTATTTGCACTAAAAATTGGACAATGTGGCACGCTTATGGCAATTACGCGCTTAGATGGCACATCAGATCTGGCGTATGCAATCACCGGAGCAATGTGTCAGATGATGTTAAGGAGGAGTCATGGATGGTAGTTTTGGTAAGCTATTCGAGACTCGACTAGTGCAAATATGTTTTGTTTATCTATGTCATATTCAACAAATGATTAATGACTACATGTTCATGTGTTTCGTTTCAGGAAAGTTTCACAATTGAAACACCCTTGACCGATGCTCAACTTCAAATGGTGAAGAAGGATTGCACATACAGGGCAAGAGACCAGCATAAGAACTGGAAGACAAAAGTGGCAAACAAGTTCATCCACGACGTGGACGAAGGTAGAAACAAATCAGGAGTTTTACTGTGGGAGAAGTACAAGTGGATGGATGAAGAAGAATGAAAATTGTTTGAGCGGAGGTGTCGGACTCCAGAATTTCAGCTATAATTAGGTTTCTATTGTGCTTATTAGAAACTATGTTTCCTGTAAATTCTATTAAACTAAATTTGTATTTATGATAACACAATCAGGCACTTCGAGAGACAAATATCCAGCGTAATGAGGGCAAGGATTACACCCACCACCACAATGGGAGGAAAGGTAATCAATACGTCCTCCGCAAATTAACTGAGGAGCTAAAGGAAAAGGAAAGAATTAGGTTAACCAGTGAGGGATTCACTGATGAGGAGATTGAGCAAAAACTCAGTCAGAAGGAGTTCACACTGGACATATCTCTTGTCTACCTTGAGGAAAATAAGGACAAAAAGGGTTATACAGATCGAAAGAGGTTGAGAAGATCGCACTGGGCGTTGTAAGTTACACAAAAATCTCCAACTTAAATTAATTTTTACATTGTTTGTTACATTATTCTTATATAAATTTTATTTTCAATATCCATTCAGTTGAAATTGAACGAGCTGAAGAAAAAAGGTACATTGGTACTGCAGCCGGGTGAAGACATCCTCATAAAAGTTACAAAGAAGAAGGATAACCTGGGCAGGTACAGGGGAACTCAGACGGGTCTACCCACATCAGTGGTTGTTCCTTATCTTTCCCGCAGCAAGTGTGGTAGCAGTTCCTCAAGCAAGCAGACCCCCTAGAGGAGATCATCTAATGATCAACCAGTCGTGAAAAGCATGGTATTGTACCTCGAGCAGTTGGTGAAGGGCATCACATCTGCAGGCGGTGTTCGGATTCCACCAGGCCTTGACAATCCCAAGAAGTTTATTGAGAAGGTGATTGACAACATTTCTACAGGTGCTACAAAGTTTAGTGAAGAGCCCAGCGACAGAGAAGGAGATAAGGAGGTATGCCAACATAAATATGCATTTTCTTTACATTGAAGTAAACACCTTAAAATCTCCATAACCAATTTATCATTTTACTTCTATTTTTTTATGAACATGATGGAGAAGGAGTGACTCTGTATGTGAAGGACATTGTCGGTAAGAAGAAGATGGTCGCGCATGGGTTGCGATAGATACCTCGTGGTCGGAATGCCCAACAAGGAAGTGTGGCTCGCGTGAGTGTATGCAAGCCAGTCTACCTTCCTAGGGTGGGATTGCCCTTGGTGGACCACCAGTTCGGTAACGTTGGAGATGCCTTAAATAGCATTGTGAATTGGCCCATTTCTTTGACAGGTAAGGGAGACGAGCAACCAAGTGACATCGATGAAAACGGTGTCGGTATGCAAATGGAAGACGACGGCGAGGAGGTTATGGTTCTCACCACCGACAATGAGGTACAATCTTGTAACACCATACATTTCATTTTGCACATATTACATTGACATGCCCATAATTATTAATACTTTTTACAGGGTGATGCCGAGAAGAAATCCCACTCGAGCACTAATTATCGGCCGTCAGCGAGACCAAAATTCAAGAGGCTGCCAAAACAGGTGTTTCACTAAACCAAAAACCTTTATTATTCATTACCTATGACAGTTTGTTTCTACATATTTAAGTGAGAGTTTTCTGTAATGTTTCCTCCATAGATTATCAACAGACGGGACTTGACAGATTTGCCCATTATGGTGAGATTCATTTGGGAAGCCAATGCCACTATCCTGGAAATGATAAAGAGAAAAGATTGTACGTTTTTCCCAGTTTTTCAATCATCAACCTTTGCACTCCATTACACCAGCGGTGTTGGAATAAATGTTCTGGTCAAGTTCGGGAAGAGACTCGAGAACATGCATTCAATGACCTGGATCGATATTGCACAGATTAATGTGTGGATGGAGTGACTTTCAAGCCTTACAGCCTTAATTCATATTTTTAATTGATTAAGCTTTCATTTTGAGTATCATTAATGGTACAGGCACCACTGGGAGAAAATATGGGAAACTATTGCAGGCCACGTCCAATTCTGCCCTTGAAATTGTGAAAATTTGTCCAACTTCTAATAGGAGCTCTTCAACCTTATTTGGGAAACAATGAAAACAACGAATGTTGAGTTCTACTTTGTCCCATGCATTAGAATGTAAGTATTTTTTCCTGACTTTTACTTTTATAATTCAAACCACTTCCATTTATGTTATTAATTAACAACCATTTTTCGACAACGATCATTGGTACCTCATCATTATCCATCTTAAAATGGAATAGATATTCACGCTGGACACTTTGTCGGGGGGTATCAAACCAACCAACTTGTGTGAACTCAGGGTCATTTCTAGGTATTACAATTATTCAAACAATACATCCAATTTTATGAATTTACTGGAATAAGTAAAAAAAAATTATTTACTTTCTTGACAGGCTTTCATGCGCATAACAAAGGGAGAAGAACAAGAAGGAGTCAGAACCTGACTACACTTGGAGAATCAAGAACATTAAAGTCAGTTATTCTGTCATTTCATCCACACCAATTGTTATGTTAAAAATTGGTAATGACACATTCCATACAATGTGTAGTACTGAACCCAATATGGTTTGTGGCAATGCGGGTACTCCATAATGCTCTTCATGGAAGAATTTGTTAATCACCCAAAGACAAACAATATCTTGAAGGTACACATTAGATCTCAAAATTAGTTATTCTAAGTTTTTATTAGACAAAAAAATTCTTCACTAACATTGTAAGTTTTAAATTAATAGATCTTCGTAGAGGGCCAATGACCGTACCATGTGTACAACATTCAAGCCATTGTAGAGAGATGGTGCATGGCTTGGCTCGATGAATACCAACATCAGGCAAACACTTCGTTGCAACTTCAGGATGATAAGAACGAAATAATAGGTTGATAATTGACTTTCTGTGATTGATCATATTAGAAATATGTTGTTGGTGTTTGGTCATACAAAACTTGTGTTGTTTTTTTAGTTTATTTCCATTAATGCTGAAGATAATTTTTCTATTCATCGTTTCAATAAATTTGTGTGTTTTTTGATCAATATTATCGTAGGTGTTTGAAGTTTCTCACAATTTCCGAGGTTTTAATTTTATAATAGTTCCGATTAAAGTATTTCTGGCTGTCGTTACCCTGGAAATGATCCGGGGTGGGCCACCGGAAAACAAATTGGCCATTGCAATTTTTTTTGAATTAATACATTGGTATACAATATTACTACTGGTGTAAAAAAATCATATTTGATTTTTTTTGAAATGAAAACAAAATTACACCGGCATTTCAGGAAATTGATTACATACTGGTGTAATTTAAAATACCGGTGTAATTTGACATACCAGTGCACAAAATATGTTGGTTTATCATTCAAACCGGTGTAAATTTCTAACAACCAGTGCATACAATTTACACTGGCTTTGGCTAACCTACCGATGCAAATACTATGTGCCCCCTACCCTTTTAAACTTTCTACCGAGTGCATATACCGGTTCATATAACGATTTTTACACCGGTATAAATTACCGGTGCAAATACTGTGTGCCCTCCTACCTTTACAAATTTTCTACACTGATTGGATATACCTGTGCATAGAACTTTTTTACACCGGTATACTTACGCTCCGGTATTTTGGGGGACCAAAATACCAGTGCCATTGGGGTAAAATACCGGTGCTATTGCCCCTGTCCTATAGTAGTGTTGGTCCATTATGGGTCGTGGAGTGTTTCCACATGTACAAGTGAGGGGGCCCGTTGAAAAATATATCCCACATCGATTTCTTACAAAAATAATAACTTACATATAAGGTGTTGGATCACCTCCCCTTAATTTCAGTTAGATATAAGTTGGAAGCTCAAGATATATTAAAATTTAACAGAGTCTAACGTACATGTAGATTATCGAAATTCGTGATTAGAGATTTAATATCAGCGATGAGTACGCCTATATCAGTCATATCTTCCTCCATTTTCGGACATCAATGATTATTGTTTGAGCGTCCCACAAATTAAGATTTGGGAATGATAGATTTTTGATACATCTATTTAAAGCAAAAATAAGGCAGTAGCTTCCGTGATCTTTGTTGAATACGCTTGTTGAACTTGAATGGATACTCCATATAGCCAAGAAAGCTCTTGGCTATTCCCTTGATATACCGTCCGAAGCAAGTGTAATTTGAGGTTGTAGCTACATCAAAATATAATGTTCACTCTGGAGGATTGGAAATCACATATTAATGTTGACTGTAAGGTCCATTTGAAGAGGTAGCACATTGAGGTTTGCTCATCTTTATTGTTTCAATCTGTTGCAATGAATATTGGACTGTGCTTGTTGGCTCGAGATCATGAATTTTTTCGTGTAGCAACTTGTTACTATAGTACAATATATGCATGGCAAAAAATTAAACCTATTGCTTTACCTTTTTTGACTCAATTTTTATTTTTTGAATTAAAACATATTATTTACCTCAGTTATTAAAAAAAATCAAGGTTACTAAATGGTTTTTTTACCTCGGTTATTATTTGAACCGCAGAAAAAGGTTAAAAATAAGTAAATAATGTAGCCAATGAGCGTGCAACGTCGCATTGATGTAATAATGTTGCTGAAATTGCGTATTCTGTCATTGTCACCAACATAGCATGAGATGGAATACCGACGTCATAGATAATTAAATATAGAACTATTAGATGATAAAGTTGAGAAGGATTGACTATGAAAAAATATGGGTTTTGTTAAGTTTTGTTATGTTGCGATTTGTTATTTTAAAATTTAATAAGGTCCATTTTGCTATGTTACGATTGAAAATGGTTGAATAATAGGGAAAACTACAACCAACATGAAAATATTTTGAAGGTGGCAGAAACAAAAGGAAATTAAAAAGAAAGTCGGGGTGGTACACTTTTCTCCAGTTTGGCGTTTCTCTCTCCTCTCAACGTCCCATATTCATCAGTTTATTTTATGAAAATGATTGATTCCTTCTACACAAAAGTATTTGTTCAATGTTTTTGAATTAAAAGATTGTAGAAAATGGTGTTGAATGGTACGGTTGGAAATATTTTTAAAAATCACGCACAGATCAAATCGCACATGTAGTCAATTACATATTGTTCAAAAAAAGATAGTAAAATTATTAGAAAAATATAAATCATGAAAATATCCTTACAAATTAAGTAATAAATAATAGTTCGAATATTAATAATAAATGTCTAAGTTCCAATACTAGAATAGAAATTACAAGAAACTCAAGCTGCTCAGATTATGATAACCTTGAAGACAATTGCCCCCCCTCTCCCCCCTCCCCCCCAGCTTCTATGATCTCGATGAACAAGGTGTCCCCAATGCACATATTGTTGCCAGAATGGAACTCTGAAAACCCTTTGGGGTCATTGCCTTGATCTTCTCTTACCCCGAGTCGTTCATGCGCCACTCTTTCCCGTAGCACCTCAGCACAACAGGGGTCTTCTCATTCGGCAGAAGTGGTACAATTTCAATCGGGATGTACTAATCAGAAAAAATAATAATTATGAACTGATAATTAATACAAATAAAAATTAATTTCGATAAAGTATGCATATGTATTAGTAAATATATATGTAAAATGGTAAAATACCAGGAATAAGGGGCGCCTAGAGGATCCTTCATCGGCCATTAGTCCTGTATATGAAGTGAACAATATGTTTAGGGAAAACTATCCTTATGAGAGCAATGTGCGGCGTCGATCATGTGTCGCATGAACATATCGGTCAGAACTAGGCACCGAGTCAACATGTACCAGTGATGTCACTGGTGAGTCGGCAAGACCGATATCATAACCGATGACAAAACGAGGTTGCAAAAACAGAAATTAAGTTAACTTAAATGCCTACATGCAATGTTGCTATGACATCGGTAATATTGATGTATAAATTGAGACTATTGCGACGGCTTATGCATAAATTGAAATAAGAATGTGCGGCATCGCAAGCATAAATTGAATGACGTGCGACTGGGGATCAACTTCGGATGCGTCCGTGACAACAACGGGAAAAGAACACAGAAACCCAGCAAAAAAAACATGCATCAAGGAGACAAAATTGCACAAAAATGTCCTAAAACAAACAAGAACATAATACTTAGGTTTACATGTAAGAAAAACTTAACAATCTAACAAATCTGAGTAAGAACTAGAATACCATACAAAAAGCATAGATTAATTAAACAAGGTGACATAACAATTACAATAACTTAGGCACTACAAGAGTATAAATTCATACCTTTGTCAAAGGAGAAGAGGAAAGGGGTGGAGAGACTCTTGGTATTTGTGGGAAACTTTGAAATGAAGAGCTTAAACTGATTCCGAGGGACCCTTTATTTATAGCAATCTTGAAACGATGTCGTTTTGGGACCTTGTGTTGTCTACCGAGGTTAGTGCGACAACGCACTGATATCACTTGAGTCTATAGACAACCGACTTTATAGCAACGTCACAGTATTAAGTGGGTAGGAAAATATATGAAAAAAGATTTTGAGTATATTAAAAAAGATTGGCGATGAAATATATCTTCTATTTTAAGAATGGTTGAAATAAAATAATCGTTATACACAAGTATTTTATAGTATTATGTATGATCGTAACATAAAATTTTGGTTTCATATGCTAGGTTAAATATTAATGATTCAATAACATAAAAATAACATTCAACAAATAAATTCAAGATTAATTTAGTTAAACATGACATTCAACAAAATAGTCTGAATGTTACAGATGTTTGTCATAATTTGTTACAAATTCTAAGTACTAATAGGGTAAGATGATGACATTGAAAATTATGGGCGCAAAGCCATCAGCCAGCTCGAAGTAGATCATGTCCCCAACCTCTAGGTCCTCTCCATGAATGAACTCGCTAAAACCCTTTGGGGTCAGGGTTTTAGCCGCATGTTCCCTGAGTAGTGCATGTGATACTCTCTTTCGCATCACCTCAAAACAACACGCATCTTCAACTTTGGTAGGAGCGCCTTGATTTGGCTGGGGATGTACTAAATTATAAACACAAAACCACAATTAGTATATATGAAAATTAATTTGAGAAATTATAATTTAAAATAAAATACATGTGTATAACGGAAGGACTTACCAAAATTGGAATTGAACTGAAGTTCGTTTGGGTTAACGTACATATGAAATGCGGTATGATATCGCCGAATGAAGTCCGCACGCGGCCCTCATCCGAATCTTTGTGGATATGCATTTGGTCAGTGAAATTAATAATAATTATATAAGAATATTAAAGAATTTGCGTTCTAAGCCAAATATCAATCGTACCTTAATTGGTACACGACTACTAGAACCTTCATTGCCAGCCATGATTCCTAAAAATCATATTGTCATAGATAAAAATGTATAATGATAGATAGAAACTGGTTTGATTAAAATCAGTTAAATTAATCATTTGAGTCGAAATGTAAATACGACATCGTAGACTTGTCAGTATATGCGATTGGTTAACCGAGATGAGTGCGACGTCTCATTCAAAGATGAGGAGAAAAAAATATGAAAGTATGATGTTTCACATCAATTGCATAGACCGAAGTGGAAACTACGGACAAGCGACATCGCATAAAAACTGGGCAGCAATATAAAAAACATCAGAAAACCAAAGAATTTACAGGTACTAAACCCTAGACCCTAAACCCCGTACGAACTTCGAAATAAACAACATAGAGAGCACATAATTCACACACCATATACATAACAATATTGTCTATGAAAAATATGAAATTGAAAGAAATATAAATAATCTAGAAACCATACCTTCGAGAAAAGTGGTTGAAAGATTGTTGGAATACGAGAGAAATGTTAAAAGATTGAAATTATTTATGAGATGGGCTCCATATATAAATTCGTGAAGAGCCTTTCTGAAATCCGCTTGGCTAGTGCGATGTCACACTATAATCAATCCTTTCGATATAATTTCCGGCATATGACCAATGTCGGTAAGTGTGATTTTGGGCCGCACCATTTCAGCCCACTAGCATATCAGATGGGCCAACGTTTGACAAAAAATGTATAATTGACCTTAATAATTCTCTATAGTATATTTAAATACTTATTGAATTTATAATTGTCCATGAATTTGATTAATGTCCTTTTCGATCGGAATCAATTTTACCTCCATGAGTCAACTTTTTAAATTTTGCACTTAGGTCCCTCCACGAATATGAGAGAAGTGGAAATGCAAATTTGGAGATACTCTAATCTAATTTACATTGTCAGGACCAAGATGTTCTAATTTAGGCATAACCAGATGAATGGAACGGGGTAATCGTCTGTCATTTGTATTAGTATTTCCATTTATACCCGTAAGATAAGGGTTATGGGAACGATAATTTCCACCATATAGAATCATATGAAAATTCTTATTCATGATTTTTTATGAAAACTAAATATAATAAAATGGCGTCCATCAAATTTTAGAAAGTGCTAGTACGTGGTCTAGAGTAAATTATAGATGTTTACTTATATAAGTATGCCTAATTGGAAGATCTTGGTTGGGAAGTCTCTGTGGGATCATGCCTATTTATTTATCATTTTTGAGGAGTATAAGTTTAACTGAGGATGACAAAGGTCCCTTGTGGGACGTTTCGAATCGCTTTTGGGGCTACAGGTCAACTTTTGAATTTTTGCACTTAGGTCCTTCCACGAATGTGGGAGAAGTGGAAATGCAAATTTGGAGATAGCCTAATCTAATTCACATTGTCAGGACCAAGATGTTCCGATTTATGCATGATCGGGTGAATAGAACAGGGTAATCGCCCATCATTTGTATTAGTATTTCCATTAACACCCTTAGGATAAGCGGTATGGGAACGATAACTTCCACCACATAGAATCACATGAAATTTCTTATTCTTGGTATTTTATGAAAATTAAATATAATAAAATTCCGTCCATCATATTTTAAAAAGCGCTAGTGCATAGTGTAGTTAATTTTAGATGATTACTCATAAGTATACACAGGATTAGTTGGAAGAACTTGTGGAAGACTATGTGGAATAAGAGCAGTTTCTTATTTGTTACTCTCGGTTATTATAAGTTCGAGTAGATATGACAACGTTTCTTTTTCAGATGATCGGAATCGAGTTTGGGACCACCAGTGAACTTTTAAATAACTATACTTAGGTCCATCCAAGAAAGTGGTAGAAGTCCAAAAGCAAATTTGTTGATAACATTTTTGTATTCATATTTTCACGGAAGGGGACCCAATCTTAACACGGAGTATTTTACGACACTTTTCAAAACTTACCCATTGGCTCTCGTGTGTGACATCACGAGTATGTCACGAAATGCCAATCCATGACCGAACAACAGCCTACGTCGGTCATAATGAAATTTCCAGTGTGAAACGAAAACTTGAGCTGAAAATCTGAAGCAAAATTTCCCCCAACCAAAATTTCAAGTCATTAATACCAGAAAAATGACCCATTTCTCATCCATAATTAGCGTATAGGTAGCCCAGGAATCAGAATGTTGGTGGTTGCCAGGTCCAGCCCAATAACATTCTATACCAAGACAAACATCTTCTAGCCCAAGATGCAAGTTAGCCAGATGCAAAGCTTCTAGTCGTGGCAGAAAATATGGGCCAAGAAATATGGGACGAGCAGTAAACACAAAGACCACAAAAAAAGAACATGGTGATCGTGGTGTACCCACGAACTTAATCCCTAAAAGCAAGGAACTGCAACTAGGCCAGCCTAAATACAACAAGCTCTGGACGAGCTAAGGTAAGCATAATTATCTTGAGAAATTCCAATTCTTAAAGGAGAAAACTGACTTGATCGTCGGAGCTGTTCTCCCGGGAATCACTTCCGAGATTGACTTTGTAGGTGAAGAAGCTCAAGAGGTGAACTACAAGTGATCTACTTGAAAGGACCGCCACATCATTTTGTGCCATTTGTGGAGACAAATATTTATTTTCACTTCAAGGTTATTCATGTAAACAATGACGTTCACCAGGAGTGAAAAAAATCATAATTATCAGTCATAAGAATAAGCACTTAGATGCAATAGAGGAATGCATCATCAGCAGGATCACACCCCAAATAGGGAGAAAAAGCATAGGAAAGAAGAAGCAGAAGAGGAAGAAGAGGAGGTGGACTCCTCAAATAATATCCATTATAGGGAAAATAAGGCATTCACAGCGTTCTTAGAAGCGAACATAGAAGGTCTTTACGATCAATTTTGTAAGACACTGAGGCAAAAACCCCCAAAACCAGAAAAAGGGTAAATTAAGAGCGCAATCTCGACTATGAAGAAGAGTTGCATGACATTGTAGAAGAAGACAACGCAGACAAGTCACCCCTTGCACCACATTTGCACAATTTTAAGATGCTAAAGGACTTCAAACTTTCTTTGCACGTTAAAATTTACGATGGAACCACATACCCAAAAGAGTTCCTGCATTCATATAGAAATAGCATGAGATTTCGCAATACGAACATATAATTAGTTTGCAAGGCATTTTCTATTTTCTTTTTTTCAGGAATAAAGAGCACTTGGTACGAAGACCTTTCAAATGGAAGTATCAAATCTTGGGCACAATTGCCAGAACTATTCTCGGGTTGCTTTTACTAGAAGCAAAAGTTAACTAAAACGATCGCAGAACTTAATACCATAGCCCATCGAAGTGATGAAAGCCTCGCAGAGTATCATAACCAATTTGTCACGGAAAGTCTACAGGTTCACAATTTGTCATTCCAATCATCATTAGAAGCGTTCACATAGGGCATGAGACCAGGAGAATTCTACAAAGAATAGACAAAAAATATGCCGAAAAACCCAAGGGAACTGCAAAATATGACTGAACAACATGTGCGAACAAAAGAGGTGAACAACCGTTAAATAGAAAGGGAATGAGGCAAAAAGAAAACAATGGAGGATTCACAGAAGGGTATTCCTAAGAAAGGTAAAGGAAGCACCGCTTTCAAAAGGGGAGAACCAGGGTTGAAAGGTTCATTATTCCAAGATACGCCCTAGACGAGATCGAGGAGGGAGTGATTTGCTTCATTTTGCGTGTGTTAACCGTTTCATTTGACATAGTTTTTAGTTACTTTTAGTTGGTGGATTGCTAGTATTAGTTGAGTTTACGTGACAAGGGGTTTAGACGGCCATGTTCGGTTTTTTTGTCTAAATCCCGCATTTTGTAGACTTAATTGGTACTAATGGATATCTTGTATCCACGAGCTCCTTGATCTTCCTTGTGATCATCTTTAGTAGGTCACCCATGGGTACTTTTTGGGTACATTCTATGTGAAGGCCGTTCACAAGGGTAGTAGAAGATTGAAGGCCATTCACAAGGATGGTAGAAGAGGCAAATGCCATTCACATTAGAATGGTAGAAGATGAAAGCTATAAACATCAATGCATGGTAGAAGAAGATTGAAGCCAAGGATAGGCGGCTTCAGAGTTCAAGATGGCTAAAGGAAAAAATGGTGAATCATGGTCCGAGGAGTGTTTCCTTATTTTGAGAATGATCTAGGAATAATTAGCCTTTAAAATATGTTCCATTGGATTCATCTTCTTGAGTACTACAAAATCGACTACAAGAACTCCCAATTTGGACAGTTCACCTGTAGCAAGCAAACAAAGTTAAACCGATGAAGCATCAACGACACTTCACCGATTGCGTATGGTTAAGCACCAGTATCCCGTGACAATCTTCACAACCCACAGTACATAAGAATCCAGAGGTTCCATGAAGATCAACACGAGACCAGCATGAGACCTTCACGAGGCAAGGCGCCGAGCCGTGACAAAAGCACTAGACTATGGAGCTTGGAGATGAAGAATTGAAGATTTGACTAAGTATGTAGCCGGTTCGTGAAAACCTTCACGGGCAATGACAAAAGTTTTGAGTGAAGACCATAGGTTGCTCTGAGCAAAAACTGTGTACTGTTCGCGGTCTGTGACAATCTTCACGGATCGTGGTACGAGACCTGCTTCATATACCATGCCAGATCCCATGGCCCGCGACTATGAAAGTTCACAAATCACGCTAGATCCCATGCCCCGTGCTTGAATGCTTCACAGACCGTGATATCCGTCCCTGTTCGTGAAACCTTAGCGGCTGACTGTTTTGGTCTTAACTCTCTCAGAATGCATGCTAGCTACTAATGTAAACATGGTAGAAGATTGAATAGCTACTAATGTAAACATGCAAATGGATAGGCTGACTGTTTTGGTCTTAACTCTCTATCTAAAGAACTATATTTTAGATCTAGGATATTTATGGATTTGAGCAGTTTATTCGAGAAAGTTTCAGCGGATAGAGGGAAAGGGTGACTAGGGTTTTGCTACTTTTGGCCTATTTTGGGTCTATTTTTAGGTCCAATCTCCTACTACTATGTATAGGAGCCTTAGTATTCTACTAAACCCTAAGTAGAATGGATCTAGTAATAATTTAGATTAGTTTCTCTTTCTAGTTTAGAGAGAAGGAAGATGAGAGTTCTTCTTCTCCTTCCTTCTTCTTTCTTTCTCTTATCATTTTCTTTTCTTCTTATTTTATTAGATGCATGGCATCTAATTCCATATTTTCCATGGATCTATACTTTTTAGGGTAGTTAGTTAAGCTTGGGACATATTTGGCACATGTGTAACTTTTGATACTTTATGAGATTCCTTAAATTCCATCTATATTTGTGTTTATAATATTATTGTAATTGTTCTTGAATGTGACAAATGCATGAACACTCACCACACATGAGCACACACTTTGGGCTATATTCATGTATGGTGCACTTATTGATGCCCCATTGAGACTAGAAACCTAGACGTTTGAATGGGTGGAGGGGAACAATTCTGCATGAGTGTGTACAAGGGAGATTCAGGTAACCCCAATCTGCATACCATCGTACCAGTATTAGCTAATTAATTAATAATTTTCCGATAGGTTACGGGTAGAGATAGTTGATAATAGCAAGCTAGGTGCGGTGTTGAAACCCTAGTATCATAAATAAGGTGCCTATGAACCTAAGGCCTCGCTTATAGAGGACCACTGGGAGTTAGTGCATTTGTGGTGGAAGCCCGAAATGTAATAGCATGGGGGAGAAATAGAACCACAACAATGGCCGGACCTTGTTGTGCTCCCCTAATTACGATGGCCGTGGCGATGGAGGGTTGCAAGCGCACCCACCTTGACAGGGATGGGGATGTGTAAGCCATCGACCACACCACATGTTGTTAACACAATGATAGGTCTTTTGTATGTCTATATGCAAATGAATCTAGGATTGAAGCATTAGAACTACCATGTTGCTAAATTAGTCCAAAGTGCCTAGTACAAATAGTTTACTTATTTGTTTTTTTTATACTTGTAGTTGTTAGTTGAAAATACCACCCACCCCCCAGTTTGCATGTTTACATTAGTAGCTATTCATTTCATTCATGTGGATTAACGACCTGCACGAGGCTGGGTTTTGACTTTTACTTGAACTCTAGCATATCTGTGGACAAACCCAGGGCTTTCCGCATACTACTCTTTGGTAGCCTAGCAGCGAGAAATGGGTGCAGAATATAAATATTATCTTCGACCATCCCATGGGACTAATGCCTCGGCCTAGGTTAATTAAATTGTGCTTACTGCGATAGTATTAATGACCCCGGGTCGGGGCGGGTCAAATTTTGGCGCCTCTACCGGGGATGCTTTCCTGTTTATGTATTAGTTGAGCATAGCGTGTTAGTGAGTAGTTAGTGTTTTTTAAAAATCTTTTTCTAGTTTTTGTTTTCCGGAGTAGGTATTGCTTGAGTTCTTGGTGCAAACCGAGGACTCTTGCACTTCAATTCCGAGTTTGGTATGTTTTCTTTGTTGATGCTTAATAGAAAAGAAAAAAAACATGGGAAAGCACTCAACGGAGGGAACTTTGTAGGGTGTGTCATTGTGATCATCCTATAGAGTGTTGCCCAAGGTTGAGTGACTATGGGAGAAGAATCGCTCAAAGAGTGAGATTTTGTAGGATGTCACAATGACCACCCTACGGAGTCTTGCTCTTGGATGAGAGAAAATGAGAGAAAGGTAGGAGTTGTTGGTTCCTAAGGCCAATGGGATTAAGATTATTACCCATACCATGATTATCTAAATTCGAGGTATAGTGGTAACACGAATTTGTGGTATGGAGATGCATCGGGAAACCAACACTTTGGGTTAGATAGTTGGACTTCATCAACTTATCCAATGCCCTAAAACCAATCCCTAGGATTGGTTCCCAAGTTTAATTGTGTGGAAAATTTTCAAGATATAGCTAATGTGACCAAGAGTAGTGATTTACTCCAATCACAAGTGCTTAGCGAGATTAGCGATTTGGGAACTGAACTATTCTCAAGCATTGAGGAAGTTGAAGGGCACGTGCTTAATTTGATAAATAGGGTGAACCAACTTGAAACCCAATATTCTAAAAATGAACTATCCCTAGTTGAATGTTAAATGTGGATAGATGAATCTAAAGGGGATGAGGAATGGTTTGTTGAGAGTGAAGAAGTTGAGGAAGGGGCTATTATACTTAATTTTCCATACTACGTATTTGCACCCCTACCTATACCTATAGAACCTACTCCCGCATTTTGTAAGCCTTAGAGGAAACCATAGGGAAGCCAATTGAATATGCTAAGCTTCCAAACCACCTATTCTCTCTAAGGTTAACTCCACCTCTAATATATCTTCCTCTTGGAAGATTCTTACCCCCACCCCTTGAGTATGGGGTTTCCAAGGTGATGGGGTACAAACCCACACCATATAGATAACATTAGGGTCATTCCGATGACCTTAAATATACAGAGCTTATCAGGAGGCAACCAGAGCTTTGAAAAAATTATATTAGTTTGCTATTTTTGGTGTGTTTTCCTATTTGCAGCTTTCCTTTTGTTTTTGGGACACTATTACACTTGGTATGCCTGTTTTTTGTAGAAAGCATATAGTTTTTGGAGGAAGGTGAGCAAACGATGAGTTCAACTCATGGACCATGTAGACGTACATGTTTTGTGACGCTCAAAATGATGGACAAGAAGGAGAACCAAACCCAAGTTCATGGGGTGTGTAGACGTGCACGACCCATGGAGCTCACATACTTTCCTACACAACACAATCACCATTTCTTCCCTACCACCACCCAACGACCACTATATACTATCCAAAAACCCACCTACCCTCAAAACCCTTGAGACACACACATTAAGACCTAAGAGTTAACTCTCCATTGGTAATCAATTATTCATTTGTGCATGATAGTGGTTAGATTGATCTTTCATGTTTAGAGGTTATGGGTAGTATATTGGGGTGATGGTAGTTTGTTCTTTACATTCCATGATTGTGCCATCAAGGGTAGTTTTTATAGTTCATTTTTCATTATAAGTGCTTTCCTATTTCTTTCCCTTGACATGTGGTCTTTGATTTTGTATATGCATTGAGGATAATGCAAGCATTAAGTGTGGGGAGTCTAGGGTATTGGATAGCACTTATGATTTTTAGTTGTTTATATGTAGCTAATTGCTCTTCCAAGAGTACTTTGAAAATTGAAAAAAAAAATTTAAACCTGGACAAGTTGAAAACCCGAAAGGGCGACTTGGGTAACATTAGGAAAAACTCGGATAGGTCGAAAGGCCTAGGTAAAAGTGAGAGGCTTGGCTCGGCTAGACTTACAAGTCTAGGAAAAAGTGAGAGGCCGTGTGGAAAAATGTGAGAGGTGAACATGTTTTGTGGGATAAAGATAGGATGAAAACCTAAAAGGGTTCCTAGGAAAAATGAGAGAAATTGAGAGAAAAAATAAAAAAAGGAACAAGAAACTAGGTTGGCGATACATTGGAAATTTTTGTTGTAACTAGGTCGAGAATCTTGCATTATCTCTATGTTGAACCAAGTGGAAGGCTTTCGGATTTCCTTGGTGGATTGTTTTGGAGACGACTCTTTGATTGCTTTGGGATCATTTTTGGAAAGTAAGCTAGCTTGACACATATTTTTTTGGCTTACCTTTTTTCACATTTTATTTTTTTTGGATTGGTTACTTTAGGATCTTCGGGGAGTGTGAGAGTTGTGAGGGTTTTCACTTCTCTGGGGGAATTAGGGTAGCTTGGGATGAGTTGATGCTTCGGTGAACTTATGTTTTCATGATTTACTCGAGGACGAGTAAAGGTTTAAATGTGGGGAGTCAGATTTGCTTCATTTTGCGTGCGTTAACCATTGCATTTGACATAGTTTTTAGGGATTTTTAGTTGGTGGATTGTTAGTATTAATTGAGTTCATGTGACAAGGGGTTTAGATGACCATGTTTGGTATTCTTGTCTAAATCCCGCATTTTGTAGACTTAATTGGCACTAATGGACATCTTGTATCCACGGGCTACTTGATCTTTCTTGTGATCATCTTTAGTAGGTCGCCCGTGGGTACTTTTTGATTACATTCTATGTGAAGGCCATTCACAAGGGCTGTATAAGATTGAAGGCCATTCGCAAGGATGGTAGAAGAGGCAAATAAAATCATAATGGTAGAAGATGAAGGCCATGAACATCAATGTGTGGTAGAAGGAGATTGAAGCCAAAGATAGGCGGCTTCGAAGATCAAGATGGCCAAAGGAGAAAATGGTGAATCGTGGTCTGAGGAGTGTTACCATAGTCTGAGAAAGATCCAAGAAGAATTAGCCTTCGAGGTTGGTTTCATTGGATTCATCTTCTCGAGTACTATAAAATTGACTAGTAGAACTCCCGATTCAGACTAATGGTTCACCCGTAGCAAGCATACTAAAGTCAGCCGACGAAGCACCAACGACACTTCACGGACCATGGTTAAGCACCAGTGGCCCATAGTACAAAAGAATCCAGAGTTTCTATGAAGACCAGCACGAGACTTTCACGAGGCAAGGCACCGGGCTGTGACAAAAACACCTGACTGTAGAGCTTGGAGATGAAGAATTGAAGATTTGACTAAGTATGGAAACAGTCTGTGAAAACCTTCACGGGCCATGGAAAAAGAGCGAAGACCATAGGCTGCTCGCGGTCTGTGAAGACCTTCACGGACCATGGGAAAACTCTGAGCAAAAACCGTGTACTATTCGCGGTTCGTGACAATCTTCACAGATCGTGGCACGAGACCTTCTTCACGGACCATGCCATATCCCATGGCCTGCAGCTATGAATGTTCACGTACCCCACCAGATCCCACACCTCGTGCTTGACCGTGACATCTGTCCCGATTCGTGAAACCATGGCGGCTGACCGTTTTGGCCATAACTCACTCAATTTTAATCCGATTTCACTCTACCATATAACAAAATATTTTTCTTTCCAATTTATATCCAACTCATTATAATTAAGCTCCATGAGATTTACGTATTTGAGCAAATTATTCAAGAAAGGTTCAGCAGCTAAAGGGAAAAGGTGACCAGGATTTTGCTACTTTTGGCATATTTTTGGCCTATTTTTTGACCCAATCTCCTACTAATATATATAGGATCCTTAGTCTTCTACTAAATCCTAAGTAGAATATATCTATTCCTAATGTAGATTAGTTTCTCTTTCTTGTTTAGAGAGAAGGAAGAGGAGAGTTCTTCTTCTCCTTCCTTCTTCTTTTCTTTCTCTTATCCTTTTCTTTTCTTCTTATTTTCTTAGATCCATGGCATCTAATTCCATATTCTCCATATATCTATACTTTTTAGAGTAATTAGTTAAGCTTGGGACATATTTGGCACATGTGTAGCTTTTAATGCTTTATGAGACTCCTTAAGTCCCATTTATCTTTTGTTTATGATATTATTGTGATTGTTCTTAAATGGGACAAATGAATGAACACTACACCACATATGAGCACACATTTTGGGCTATGTTCATGTATAGTGCACTTATTGATAGATCTTTGGGAAGAGAAACCTGGATGTTTGAATGGGTGAGGGGGGGGGGGGGGACGATTCTGAATGAGTGTGTACATGAGAGATTTGAGGTAACCTTAATCCGCATACTATCACACTAGTGTTAGCTGATTACTTAACCATTTTCCAATAAGTTACGGGTAGAGATAGTTGATAGTAGTAAGCTAGGTGTTGTGTTGAAACCCTAGTATCACAAATAAGGTGCCTATGAACCTAAGGTCTTGTGTATAGAGGACCACTAGGAATCAGTGCATTCGTGGTGGAAGCCTGGGACATAATAGCATGGGGGGAGAAACAGAACCACAACAACGTTCAAACCTTGTTGTGATTTCCTAATTATGATGGCGGTGTCGATGGAGGGTTGCGAGCGCACCCACCGTGATAGTGATGGGGAAGTGTATGCCATCGACCACACCACGTGTTGTGAACACACTGATAGGTCTTTTATATGTCTATATGTTAATGAATCAAGGATTGGAGCATTAGAACTACCATGTTTCTAAATTAGTCCCAAGTGCCTAGTTTAAATAGTTTACTTTTTTGTTTATTTCATGCTTGTAGTTGTTAGTTGAAAGTACCAAAACCCCCCTAGTTTGTATGTTTACATTATTAGTTATTCCTTTCACTTGTGCATATTGACAACCCGCACAAGGCTGTGTTTTAACTTTTACTTGAACCCTTGCATCTCTGTAGACATACCTAGGGCTTTCCACTTACTACTCTTTGGTTGCCTAGCAATGAGAAATGGGTGTAGAATATAAATTTTATCTTTGACCATCCCACAAGACTAGTGCCTTAGCCCGGGTTAGTTAAATTGTGCTTACTGCAACTGTATTAACGTCCCTGAAGAGAAAAGTTGTGTACGGAGGCCAAGCACATGGAAATGATGGCAAGGGCTTACAATAAAAAAGAGAAGGAAACACGATTTCAGATTGGCAATCTGGTACTAAGAAAGAAGGAAGCTAACCTAGTAGAGGAACGAGGAAAGTTGTGCCCAGAGTGGGAAGAACCCTACAAGGTCACAAAATCTCACAAGTCCAACAACTATTAACTAGAAAGGTTGGACGGTACCACTGTCCCAAATACATGGCATGTGATCAACTTAAGAAAGTCTTATGCTTAGGTTTGAGGAGAAGGTCAGTGAACATCCACCTGTATAGACACCAGGATATTATCCTTGGTTGCTTTCATTCCACGGTTCCTAACGAGACATCATCGTGGTAGTACATATTTAATATAAAAAAACCATGTTGCTAGACCACGATTACATTTATCATTCTTTACTTTCGAATGTTAGAAGATAGTCTATTCATAACATATTGCAATCAAGACACTGAGATTTTACAAGTCAAACTTAATCTGGCGAACAACAAGCTATAGATATTGCACAATTATTGATGCTTGCAAGCTTTGAATCTTGCAATTTTGCAAATCAAACAACCGCATGCTATAGATCTTGCGTAACTATCAATCCTTGCGAGCTTTAGATCTTGCAAGTAGACCATACACACAAATGCAAGTTATAGATCTTGCTCAAGAGAATATTTGCTCATAAGTAACATACTCGCAAATCAAACAACTGTAAGCTATAGATCTTGGGTAACTATCGATCCTTACAAGCTTTAGATCTTGCGATTTGACCATTCACACAAACACAAGCTATAGATCTTGCTTAAAATCATATTTTCTCACAAGTGTCACACACACAATGGATATTATGCAACAGAAACTGTAAGGCTTCACTATAATAGCTATGTAAGCTATAAATCTTGCAAACAACTCGAAATAATACGATAATAGCAAGCCATATATCTTGCAGCTTCGCAAGTTAGGTCTAAAAAAGACTCATTCACTCAGCAAAAAGATATAATATAAAGTAGAAAGAAGATGGTTTTCTTAGAAATGACGAAGATTCATGGTTCGCAAAGTCATTAGTGAGTTTATTAAAACATTACAAGATAAGTAGATCAGAATAGCATATCTATCTACACCTTGAGGCTCGTGAGGATCCAGAAGATGACGAACCACCACAATGGCGACCGCTCTCAGCTTCATAATGAGAAAGTTTAACCCTGCGCCAATTCTCTTCAGCTGCCTGTTCTTCACTAACCAGATGCTCGTATCTCCACTTCATATGTAAATAATCAGGATAACCTATAAGACCTCTTCGCTCCATATGGCCAAGATACCTAACATAATACACCTTGAAGTCGGTTAGAGAACCAAACTCCTTGCGGTCCAATTGTATATCATCACATTAACAGTCTCCTTATACCGCTTCAGCTCAACCTTTAAGTTCAACACTTCATCCTCTAGGCTATGAAGATGCAATCAGATAGCCTCAGATAAATTAATCCTTTGCCCACCGGCTCCCAAAATCATATCCTCATCATGGTTAGTAGCCCTCCGAGATGAAAAGGAAGAGCTTAATTTCATTGTATTCAACACAAGGCTGCTTGAGTTGGTGCACTAATGAATCAAGCCGATTGCACTCAGCTTGAAACTCTTCATTGTCACTTTGCAGTTGTGTATTAATGGCAAACTGTTCGTCAAACTTAGTTTTCCAACCAATAGCAGAGGTTGAGAGGTGATCACATTCATCCCACCTTTCCCTTAGTCGACCGTACAACTCGTCAATATGCGTACACTGCTTGTCAATGATAGTTGTTTTCTGGTGTACTTTAAGCATCTTATTGGAGGCATAGTCTCTAATCTCCTCCCGTTGGTGAAGAATTTTCCCCACATTCAACTATTGCTGATGGATAAGACCTTTCTGCTCATTGGAAATCCTCTAAAGATCACGAACAACATCCCGAGTCTACTTGACATTTTGTCCCGCTTCATTTCAAGGCTATTAACACCCAAAAATATGTACTTCAAAGAATCCCAAAAGTTAGTGCCCATTCTTGAACACGAATAAGAAGGTTAAGCGAACACAGGTACACAACTGTGGATTCAAGGTCAACCAAACTGCGAAGGATATCTTTTCCAAGCTACACAACATCATAGCCATCGTGTATAAACTTGCTGCAAGGATATGTTGGGGAGGAAGACGGAGTCGACGAAGACATAGAATTTTTCCAACCAATATGCAATGGAATAGACTCCACAAGAGCTAGGCAATCAGAAGAGATAAGTTGAGAATACTCTTTTGATATGCGCTTGGTCGCCTCAATCAGTTTAATAGGGCAACATTCAGATGATGATGGAAATCCACTGTGAAAATAAAAATGAACATAACATCCCAGATAGTCAACACTTTTCAAAAAATTTAGATCAACCATAATATCAAAATCCAACAAGTCAATAACTATAAAAAGAGAGGTCAAATTATAAAAATTAAACATAATGATCGCATCAGTCACCAATCATACAAAATAATACAGACATATTTAGGAACATTGTCATCAATTACATAAAGTAAAATCATCTTAGTTCTGTAGTGCTAAGACGGACTAACATTAGAAGGGGAAGTGGATAAAGTGCAGACAACAACTGCAACATCCTCTTTTCTCACAGAATGAACAGGAGATTTGCCGTCCAAATCACCCCTAGGGTTTGCACCATCATTAGGATTAGAAGTATGCTTAGGATGATGATCCTCACAATCAGAAGAATTGAAGGACAGATCCTTAAAGTAGTCAATTATGCACTTCTTCAGCTTGGCTGCAGAAGGGAGAGTTGGAAGACCAACAAGATACGATAGCAACTCGAACGGATGACCAACTTGGCAGCTTGTCAACCTTCGCAATTGGATTCTGCTTCCATAACTCAACTAAGGCCATGCAATAACCAACATTGCAAGCATTAGTCAAAATATCCTCAAAAAAACATATAAAGATTTAGTCCTGATGAGTCGGTCAACTAGAATCTGAGGGTATCTGAGCAGAAGCAGGGCCATTCATCCGTATCTCATCCAGTTGGAAACACATTTTCTCCATCTCTTTTTCTACAGCCACAACGCAGTTCTTAGCAAGATGGGCTCGCTCCTTAGCAATAGCTCTCAAAGAAGCACACTCCGCCTGGCTCGTCTGCAACTTCTCCAGTACCGCACCATCCCCTTTAGCAAAGTTAGCAACCCGTTCGCTGACAAGTTGCAAACTCTCACCACCATTGGTTTCAAAGTAAACTGATATGTCCATTTTGTGTGGTTATTTTGGGGGTTTTAGGATGTGGATATGCCATTTCCTCCGTATGCTTAAATCTTTTCTTACTCGAGGGCGAGTAAGGTTTAAGTGTGGGGAGGTTTGATGTGTCCATTTTAGGCGCATTATTTAGTAGTATTTAGGATCACTTTTGTGCTCTTTTATTATCGAGAGCTTGTGTTTTACCTTGAAATTCACTTAGGAGAGCTAAAAGCAACTTTGTACTCTTTTACCTCTTTTAAGTGGATTTTGTGTGACAAGGGAAGAACACGGAACCAACGAAGACCGGAAGACATTGAAGACCATACTTTCGAAGACTTTTGGATACTCACTTCGAAGACATGAAGACCGGAGGCCGTTGAAGACCATTTTTGGAGCCGTTGAAGACTTGAAGATCGAGAGGGATGGCTATGAAGAAGACAAAGAAACAATGCAGAATTCTGGCTCCCGTCGCGACACCATCTCGAGTCGGGACATCGTCGCGAGTCGCGACGAACACCGTCGCGAGTCGCGACGAACACCGTCGCGAGTCGCGACGAACGGGCAGCCAGAAATCAACTTTATCTTCTTCCGACTATAAATACTACTCTTTTTCCCTCTTCTTCTCCAAGTTTTCCAGGCGCGTTTTCTCTGGTTTTGGGCGCCAATTTTAGGTTTTTCTTCTTCTTTCTTTTCTTAGCTTTCTCTTAGTTTGATTATGTCTTTTGTTGTTGTTTTAGAGTAGTTCTTGTTCTTGGGAGCAAAGGATTGAAGCTTCCACTATCTATGTAGCAAGAATTCATTTATATCTATCTATTTGGTGTTTTTGCTATTGTGCATTTATTGTGCTTTGAATGTTAATTGTTGATTGCATTGATGTTATTGAGAGCTTGATGATATGAAATGCTTGGATTAATTGTTAGCTAGGGTTTGGGGGATTTGGGTTAATTTCCCCCCTGTTCTTGTTAGCAATGTGAGAGTATGAATTAGAGCTTTTGATTGTGTTAGTGTGTTGACAATGTGCTAGGCGAATGTGATTGATGTCGAACTCTTCGTCATGTTCGTTTGTGTAGCAAACGAGAGAGTCATATGCTCGCGGATGAATGTGCGTCGCACGTTCATCCAATCTCGTGTAATTGCATGAATTGGTTCAATACCTAGTCACGGTGTAGTGGTCATAGGCATTGCCAAGCTTGTTGGTCCTTCGTGCTTAAATGCCACCAATGACACCTTGAGTCGTGGTCGCGACTCGGGAGTCATTGGTGAGGTTTGACGAGAGATGTCGAACTCACTCTCACAAACTACGAACTAAGAAGGATAGGAGTTTAGTCTCCACGACAAGTAGTTGAAGTATTGAATAGGTGATTTAAACTCATTCCTGAAGCATTTATTGTTTGGCGTTTATGTAGTCTTGACGGTGTGTTTCACTGCATGTGTGCCATGAGTGGTTTGAGCATAGGGAGTGCTTGTGTGGTTGAATTGCTTAGGCGTAGGAACGTGACGAATTCCGTAGCACCTTTGCATGAAGATCTACGAGCATGAACTTAGAACTCCTTGTGGTGTGTGTGTTGTGGTACTTGCTAGATGGGGTGTGTGATTGTTGGGTCATGAATGCTATATGAGGGAATGTGTGAATGATTCGATGAACTACATTAGATGTGGAAGTGGATATCCGTTGCCCCCAAGGCATTTTATCTTTTGTAGTTTAAAACCCCTTTTCTTTAGTTTCGTTTGATGATTAGCATAGTCACTTGACGTTGCTAGTTATCCTGTCTTTTTACTTTCGTAACTTAGGAACCAACCAACCAACCAACCCCCCCCTTTTACATTGCTTTTAAGTGTGTGTAAATATAGTTACTCCTAGGCGTCTAAGCACACAATGAGAAGAGGGATCTTCCTAAGCGTCTAAGCACACAAATGATTGATATACTAGGCTAGGAGTAACTATATTTACACACACTTAAAAGTAATGTAAAAGGGGGGGGGTTGGTTGGTTGGTTGGTTCCTAAGTTACGAAAGTAAAAAGACAGGATAACTAGCAACGTCAAGTGACTATGCTAATCATCAAACGAAACTAAAGAAAAGGGGTTTTAAACTACAAAAGATAAAATGCCTTGGGGGCAACGGATATCCACTTCCACATCTAATGTAGTTCATCGAATCATTCACACATTCCCTCATATAGCATTCATGACCCAACAATCACACACCCCATCTAGCAAGTACCACAACACACACACCACAAGGAGTTCTAAGTTCATGCTCGTAGATCTTCATGCAAAGGTGCTACGGAATTCGTCACGTTCCTACGCCTAAGCAATTCAACCACACAAGCACTCCCTATGCTCAAACCACTCATGGCACACATGCAGTGAAACACACCGTCAAGACTACATAAACGCCAAACAATAAATGCTTCAGGAATGAGTTTAAATCACCTATTCAATACTTCAACTACTTGTCGTGGAGACTAAACTCCTATCCTTCTTAGTTCGTAGTTTGCGAGAGTGAGTTCGACATCTCTCGTCAAACCTCACCAATGACTCCCGAGTCGCGACCACGACTCAAGGTGTCATTGGTGGCATTTAAGCACGAAGGACCAACAAGCTTGGCAATGCCTATGACCACTACACCGTGACTAGGCATTGAACCAATTCATGCAATTACACGAGATTGGATGAACGTGCGACGCACATTCATCCGCGAGCATATGACTCTCTCGTTTGCTACACAAACGAACATGACGAAGAGTTCGACATCAATCACATTCGCCTAGCACATTGTCAACACACTAACACAATCAAAAGCTCTAATTCATACTCTCACATTGCTAACAAGAACAGGGGGGAAATTAACCCAAATCCCCCAAACCCTAGCTAACAATTAATCCAAGCATTTCATATCATCAAGCTCTCAATAACATCAATGCAATCAACAATTAACATTCAAAGCACAATAAATGCACAATAGCAAAAACACCAAATAGATAGATATAAATGAATTCTTGCTACATAGATAGTGGAAGCTTCAATCCTTTGCTCCCAAGAACAAGAACTACTCTAAAACAACAACAAAAGACATAATCAAACTAAGAGAAAGCTAAGAAAAGAAAGAAGAAGAAAAACCTAAAATTGGCGCCCAAAACCAGAGAAAACGCGCCTGGAAAACTTGGAGAAGAAGAGGGAAAAAGAGTAGTATTTATAGTCGGAAGAAGATAAAGTTGATTTCTGGCTGCCCGTTCGTCGCGACTCGCGACGATGTCCCGACTCGCGATGGTGTCGCGACGGTGTTGCGACGGGAGCCAGAATTCTGCATTGTTTCTTTGTCTTCTTCATAGCCATCCCTCTCGATCTTCAAGTCTTCAACGGCTCCAAAAATGGTCTTCAACGGCCTCCGGTCTTCATGTCTTCGAAGTGAGTATCCAAAAGTCTTCGAAAGTATAGTCTTCAATGTCTTCCGGTCTTCGTTGGTTCCGTGTTCTTCCCTTGTCACACAAAATCCACTTAAAAGAGGTAAAAGAGTACAAAGTTGCTTTTACCTCTCCTAAATGAATTTCAAGGTAAAACACAAGCTCTCGATAATAAAAGAGCACAAAAGTGATCCTAAATACTACTAAATAATGCGCCTAAAATGGACACATCACAAACCAAAAAGAGGAGTGGTTATACAACGAGGTAAAACAGTTAAGTCATGATAATAATTCAACAGAACAAGAACATACCACAACCATCATTTCTGACCGAGACAGTTTAGCAAGAGTAGTAGGAACAGTCCCCTCCACGAACAAATTGTGGCTTAGCATAAGAGAGTGTAGAGGAGGTTGGCTAACATGCACCTTCTTATTCATAGGCTTCAAGGCGGTAGAAGTATTATCGGTTTGTTCTTTATGCCTCATCTGTTGAGTTGTGTCTCTGGGGATTCGATGGCCGCCTTTCTTAGTTTCTATGGTAATAGATTTTTTACGGGCCTCCGTGGTGGTTTTAGTAGCCACCTCTTGGGGAATAGCAACCTCAACATTTTTTTTGCCTTCATTAGCCAAGCTCTCCATTTCATCATTCTCATCTTTGGACATGAAGTTTCTCTCAGCGGAGCATCGTGTCAGATTCATATCTGCAACTTCACATATGAAAAAAATTAGGCAAACATGAAAACATAGAAACAAAATACAAGAAAAAACATACAAAATGAAGCTGAAAAGAGAAGATACAACCAAATAAACAAGAAGTTAGACGCCTTTGCTTAAAGTACTAGCAGGGCAAAGTGAGATGGAATACATGCTAAGAAATGTTACAATGTTAGACTCAGCATTAAGGTGAACCCCAAACTAAGGAAGTTTTGACTTAGGGACGCCATTGATCCAAATAAAAAAAGATGGCACAATATCAGTACCAAGTTTAATATAGAATTTTTTTTCACACTATACCCTATAATTATTTAAGAATCCATTAATGAACTCAACAGTTGGGATCATAGGATAGAGGGTGAACTCCTCAGAGCTATTATTGATTTTGTGAAAGTGGTAAGATTGCAGAATAAATCAATCGAAAAAGGAATACCAGCAGCTTCGCACATATGGTAGAAGAAAACAAAAATTGAAACATCTTTCGGATGAAGCTGACACAAAGAAACTTTGTAGTGTTAAAACAGATCCAACACATGTTGGGGCAGAGGAAATGAATGCCCAAACTTAAGGTTGTTTAGATAACATGATATATAACTAGGCGGCAGAGTACGAATACTCTTAGACGTTGTAAGTTTGTACAACTGTAAAAAGGGGAAGCTATATTTCAAATCTTCAACATAAGAGTCGGTGATAAGGCTACTTATTATTGAAGAGCCGGTGGGGTGGTCAAAGTCCTCTCCGGAGTTAACACTGATCTCACGGATATTTATGGCAGAGACTCTAACATCGTTAGAGGTAAGCATTGTAGAGTTAAAAATACCTAAAATCCAGACGAAAATGGTGTCAACTAAAGCAAAAATGGCCAGGAGAGATGATTTAGGCCAAGATTCAGGGCATAAATACAACGTTAGAAAAGAAAAACAACATATTACCTCAATCACAAGGAAAACAAGGTACACTACATAAATAATGCTCTACAAGGTTAATACCCAGACAGATTGAATTAGAGTATACAAAGAAAGACAGAGGAAAACTTACTGGTTTAGCACAGAAGAGGAGACAAATGTGAGAGCAATAAAGAAGATGGAAGAAAATGAAAGACTCTGAATGTATATGAATAGTTAATTATAGAAGATGAAGAGCTAGAGGACAAAAGGGGAATAATCCGTAATTATGATGACCTAACAAAAAGTAACTCACCTTTTTGGGAAATCAAGAAGGCGGCGGCAGTAGTACACTGAATTGTGACAGTTTTCAACGCACACGATTCAAAGCAATTATAACAAAAGGAAACCAAAATGGCTGAGGAAATCATTGCGAGATGAAAAGCAAATACAAAGGAGAAATCGTGAAATGAACAGTGGATACAAAGGAGCGAATCTCGGCCTTAAAATTGTAACAACTATGAAATCATTCAAAAGTTTGAAATTCAAATGAATATGTGTTATATTCAAACCGGAATACATAGCCAAGAAATATACACCACTACACAAGAGCAATTCACATCGCAGCGGCATTGAACACACCATTATGCATTGCTTTGAGGCAAAATAGTAAGTTCGAATAAGAAGCTCATGAACACGGCTATATCTTTGTGTAGTATAGACTTTATGGCTGGGGGGGGCTTATGGTGTATAGGTAGCCCATCAATAGAAAGGATGGTGGCCGCCAGGTCCAGCCCAATAACATTCTATAACAAGATGAACATTTTCCAGCCCAAGACGCAAGTCAGCCAGACGCAAGGCTTCCAACCGTGGCAAAAGACGTGGGCCGAGAAACACGGGATGAGAAATAAACACAAAGACCACAAATGAGGAACGTGGTGATCGTGGTGTACCCACGATCTTAATCCCTAAAAGCAAGAAACTGCAACTAGGTTAGCCTATAAATACAACAAGCTTTGGATGAGTTAAGGCAAGCGTAACTATCTTGAGAAATTCCAATTCATAAAGGAGAAAACTGACTTGATCGTTGGAGCTGTTATCCTGGAATCACTTTCGGGGTTGACTTTGCAGGTGAAGAAGCTCAAGAGGTGAACTACAAGTGATCTACCTGAAAGGACCACTACATCATTTGGCGCCGTCTGTTGGGACAAAAATTTTCTTTTCATTTCAAGGTTATTCAGGAAAACAATGATGTTCACCAGGAGTGAAAAAAATCCATAATCTTCAGTCACAAGAACAAACACTTACACACGATAAAGGAATGCATCACCAGCAGGATCACACCCCAAATAGGGAGAAAGATCATAGTAAAGAAGAAAAGGAAGAGGAAGAAGAGGAGGTGGAATCCTCAAATAATATCCATTACAGGTCCTTGTGGCTAATGTTATCTTTCAAATGTGCTTCCAGTGTCGTGATGAGCTATTATTGCCACTCGTTGCATGTCCTGTAATTTCCAAATACTCCTTCCGTCTCACTGGGATTAATAAAAAACATTATCCTGATTTAACCAAATTATTATCGTAAGTGTTCTGATCCCACGTCCATATATCATCATTTTAGTTTTGTGGTTTAGGCTTTGTTGCAGGGAATCCTTCCAGATAGGGATAAATCTCAAAGGCCGGTCGACTTACTCCTCTCTTCCAATGCCTGCAGGAAGCTCCCTGAGGAGAAACCCTGATGCCCAAGTCAGATTCAAGAAATATAACAGTTGTGTGGTGTTTTTTTCTTACCCCCATGTGTTGTGCTTCTGTTCCTTTCTTATAGGTTTATTGGTATTACTATTATGTCTTGCACAGTTTCCTCATTTTGTGCTTGATCTTGGACTTAGTGGGCCACATTGTGGTAGTGGTGCTGTCGTACTTTGAACATGGAGATGATTTCTTGTGAGTGGAATTGGTTAGGTTCGCTTCCTTGCTTGAGGTGAACCAGTCGTGGAGGGTTTTGTGTAGTGCAGACTAGGTATATATCATAAACCCCTCAGCCGTGAAGCCTAGGTGAGGTATAGTATTCTGTGTTCTCGAAGGGGTAGAGTATTCTGGTCTCCAAGGGGTGGAGTCTGGTCTCGAAGTGGTGGTGTATTCTGGCTCTGGAAGGGATGGGATATTCTGGCCTCGAAGGGGTGGAGTATTTTGGCCTTGAAGGGGTGGAGTACTTTTGTCTCGAAGGGGTGGAAAATTCTGGTTTTCAAGGGGTGGTGTATTCTGGTCTCGAAGGGGTGGGGATATTCTGGTCTCGAAGGGGTGGAGTATTATGGTCTTGAGGGGGTGGAGTATTATGGCCTAGATTAGGTGGAGTATTCTGGCTTAAAAGGGGTTGTATACTCTAGCCTCAAAAGGGTGGGGTATTGTGGCCTCGAACGGGTGGAGTTTTCTGGCCTAGAAGGGGTGGAGTTTTCTGGTCTCAAGGGGATGGTGTATTCTAGCCTAGAAGGGGTGGTGTACTCTGGCCTTGAAAGGGTGCGGTATTCTGGCCTAGAAGGGGTGGAGTATGCAGGCCTCGAAGGGATGGAGTTTTCTGAACTTGAAAGGGTGGAGTATTCTGGCCTCGAAGGGGTGGTGTATTCTAGCCTCGAAGGGGTGAGGGTATTCTGATCTCGAAGGGGTGGTGTATTCTGGCCTCGAAGGGGTGAGGTTTTCTGATCTTGAAGGGGTGGAGTACTCTGGCCTCGAAAGGGTGGGGTTTTCTGGCCTCGAAGGGGTGGAGTTTTTTTGACTTGAAAGGGTGGAGTATTCTGGCCTTGAAAGGGTGGTTTATTCTGGCCTCAAAAGGATGGAGTATTCTGGTCTCGAAGGGGCGGATTATTCAGGCCTTGAATGGGTGGAGTATTCTGGTCTCGAACGGGTGGAGTGCACATCTCGAGAGTACACGGTAGGGCCACCGTCTACTACTCGAGAGGTGGATGACGTACTCTCGAGTACTATCTTGAGTTCGTGAGGTGGATGACGTATTCTTGAGTGTTGGATTTCTATCCTCTTGAGGGGTGGATGTCTAACCTCTCGAGAGTACACAGACAATTTGGTGAATAGATGGGAGGAAAAGGAGCTGATGCCCAGGAAGTAAAGGGGTACTTTCCCTTATTTTCTAGGTGGGTTTTACTTCTTTCTGGCTCTATTTGGTGGATTTTTATTGAGCTTCGGCCTTCTCTTCCAGCTGAAATTGTATTGGGTGGATGGGGGAGTCCTCTTTTTCCCTTATCAGTGGGAGAGCAACATTTGTCCATCTGGTTGCACAACCACACGAATATGGTAGTGGGTTAATTAATTAGCATACGCAAAATTAATTAACCCATTTCTAGTTTTGTCACTTGGATTTGACGGTTACTACGCGCTCTATGCTTGCGCTACACTTTGTGTTAAACTAGCATATAGCTATCCATTTGCTTAAAATGGAGTGGGCAACTATAGAATTGCCAGGCTTGACACACGCCATATAAGTTGTGTCTGTTCTCTTCATCACTAGGAGGGCTATTTTGGAGGGATCCACGAGAGTTATTGACATTTCCTACGAAAACTCTTGCCCTCTAAAATAGCCCTGGTTCATACCACGAGAACGTTTGAAGGCTAACAATACCTCTCTTTCTTCATCTTAGGGGTATATATGGTAGAAGGTGCTCCTCCATTATGGAGGTCCCGGCTTCACTCAGATTACACATCATCAGCACACCATGCAACCATAGAAGACCCAAGTACACTACACTTGGCTGAACTTTATATCTATAGCTGGCGAGTTCCTCATCATCTTCTCTTCAAGACCCGAGAGCCATGTCTCGACTACGATTAGGAGATCATATGAAGAGCCAGTACACATTCTGGTTGCTATGTATAGGTCTAGATTCACACCTGTATCTAGACTTGCATTTATTTTCCTAGGCTTAGCACATCTAGCTTAGGGTGAGCATTTTGGGAGGGGAGGGATGTTCCCGTTGGGGGACCCCACCCCCCCGGCATCTCAGTTTCCCCTAGTATTTTCATCATTTAGCGTAGGGATTGCATTACTTTTTGTATTAGATGGGGTCGCATACACTTTCATAGGGCCCCATCGGATGTTCCACCTCATTTTATATTTACCATATTTACCCGTAGATGAGGTATAATGTTTGCAAGATTTGCTCAAAATGAACACGTAGTATTCCTAGAGAAGGTATAGTGTTTGCAACCTTGGAATCCTCTTTAAAGGCGGTTCCTCAAGATCCATCTTTGATTGAGTGTCTTTAATCACTAGCTCTCCACTAGTGCCTTTTCTACTGACTCCACCAATCTATTCTCATGGAAAGGTACACTTTCTGAGGCACTGTTTATTATGAATATAGAGAGTTACTAGGGTAATTTTTTATCCGTACCTCAAATTGTTTCGCTTTTGCTGGGGATTCAGTGGGATTGCCTTGAATCCCGTATTTCAAAGATATTACCTCCTTTTCATTTCTTTTGTTCCAAATATGGTAGATATTTGTTTCAAATCGTGCTCCTCAGTAGCCCGTTCTAATTTGAGTGATGGTGAGGTGGCTCATGATGAAAGGGTTGATATTGGGAAGGAAGGTGTGGTTGAAAAAGGAGATAGTCAAAGTATACAAGACTGTGATAGTATTATGAATACTAATTCGTTAGGGAATTTAATAAAATTTATCCCTTTTTGGGGAAATTTGAGGTTAGGTTGCCTATTGGCGGTGAGAGGGTCTGGAACCCTCCTATTGGATTTTTTTGGCATTTATGAACACCATTTCCAGTATGGCTTGACCCTGCTTGTCTCGGATTTTGTTAGGTGAGTTTTAGATACACAAGATGTTGCCCTTGCACAACTTCATCTGAGATGTGTCGCCCTAATGACAGGTTATGAGAAGGTGTGTTGAAGTGCAAATAGGGAGCTAATTGTTGGGAATTTTGTAAGGTTTTATGAATTGCAAAGTGCTGGTAAGGAGGGTTTATTCACCTTTTACACAACCATGTCTAAGGTTCACCTTGCGAAAATTTTCCCTTGTAACTGTGGGCTGTAGAGGGATAGGTATATTTTTTGTCAAGGATGTAAGATGTATCCTAGGCCCCCTAGAACCGTGTCATTCCATTCAAACCTAGAATGGATGGTTTGACCCTGCTAGCTTAGGTAATGGTTGTGTGTTTTAATTTTATTTGAGCTTATGTCTAGTCTTATCTATAGAATGAATGGTTTTTATGCCCATAGTTCCGAGATGTTGTAGCGACTATGTCACAGCATGCTACTAGTTATTCTGAACCGATGAAAGGTGTAAATATTGAGCTACATGAGTAGGTGGTCGAATGTGAGGCGTGAGAAGTTGGAAATAGAAATGGAAATTTCTAGAAGTTTGGTTGATGAGAAAGAAAGAATGAATGTTGAGTTGAGTAGGGAACTTGTTATGTTGAGGGATGGAGGTTCTGCAGATCCTAGATACCCTCATGTGATGGTGAACAAATTTTTAGTAATGGGTGGTTTTTATAACCTCTTCACCAAGATATACATTAAGATTACAGTGTTGCTAGATGCTAGTGATATAGAACACGACGATGCTGAGGCAAAACAAGCCGTAGATGAGGCGTATGCCATTGCGGATAATGCGCACTTCTTCCCTCTTCTTGATGAGTTGGAGGGTATGTTGATATTGTATATGCTTACCGAACTTGAGGTATGCGAGATTGATAAGTACACGGATGATACGAGGAAGGAGATGGGATTGATGTCATAGTGGACGAGCTCCTGCAACAGTTTGTTTCACTTTTGGGGATGTTTGGTTATACCCATATTCCTTAAGGGAATAGTGCAGAGACCGCTGGCGATGTTATCACGGGGTCGGATATTTAGGGGAAGAAAATGTGTAGTTCAGTTGTCTTGGTTTTAATTTTTGGGATTTATGCCACCATGGTTGTTTAATATATATTTGGACGCTGGTTTTATTGACTGCATTGTAATTTTCTTTTTTGCACTTAAAATTCATGTCTTTTTGTTATTTTGAAATTGGCAATGGGTTTGGCAAAGTGGGGTTTTGTCAAAGGGGGTTACATTGTTGGGGTATGTTTATGGTCCTCGTGGTCCGGAAACTTGTGGTTACACACTTGTGTCGGTGGCTGGTGGTTTTCTAGGTGTATGCAAAGTTGTGCACAATTACACTTGTTACTTTACCATCTCGATTACCATTGTACATATATACTAGGTGTAATTATCGTTAAATATGTTGTTGTGGTAAGGTTGTGCGCTCGTCTAAGAGTCAGGGAGACAAGGATGGACACTTATGCCACTGGCTGATGGTTTTCCAGGCGTATGCAAAGGGGAGGCTTATCCTCCTGATCTTGTAGCCGTGCACTTTAGAGTGTAGGATTATGTCAGGGTAGTCTTTGGTGCTTTTTATGGGCTTTCTTCCATTATTTGATGTAGGCATTAGCTTTTAGACAAGGGTGCCACATGGGTTTAGTACTTTGTGTCTTTTCGAAATAAAACAACGTTCCATGTTTCCAATACCGACTATTCGACTGTTTGGTTTCTCGGGTAGCACATTGTATTCAATGTTTGAAACTATGCTTGTTTTTTATTGGCCAAGACTGGTTGTGCCTATATAGAGGTGGCTACTCACGTGTTTTAACACATGATAATAGCATTTTGAGGAGGTGGCTTTGTGTATGATGAATTATATAGTCTATCTTTTGGTTCATCACCGGTTATGTGGTGGTTAGGGTTGGTTAGATGGCTTGCTCTGTTTTGGAGGAGTATTTTTCCCATGTTTTAGGCTTATGACAATGATGTTATACCATAAGTGTCTTTAACATATGTATTATGTGTTTTAAGGTTTTGTTACCGAAGTATGATATTTTTATGCCGCCTAAAAAGATTGGAAAATGGGATTAGCGAGAGCAGGAGGGAATGGATGATAGCTGTGTGACATCATCTCAGATTCCGTGGAGCAGGTGTGGGGAAGAACTCACGTGAGATTCGTGGCTCATGTGTACTTTGGCGTGTAGTCTGGAGAAGAGGAAGCTATGTCCAAGTGGTAGATTTTGGGTAAATCTACCTCTTGTATTTAGTCTACGGAGTTGATAGGTTTAGCGAAGTAATCTCGTCGCTTCTCGTGGGATGGTGGTGTTCCTAGTTAAAGGCACTGATTATAGAAGAGTAGGGTATGACATAAACCATCACCGTGCTTCCCTTGAATCCATATAACTTGTTTGGAGGTTTATATGTGTTTTAGGTATAACAAGGCAGTATTCCTAGGAATCTTTAGAAATGATATCTTAAACAGGGTTTGTTAGGGGAGATTGAATGATGTGTTGAGCCTTTCTACTTTTGTATTAATGATTCTGTTGGTGTAATTTATATGATGTGTATATCGTACCTAATTTTGTGTCTAAGCGCGACCTTATCAGTACATATGGGCTGAACATAAATAATTTATCGGATCCCATGAGGTTGTGGATGTGCTTTTATGTTCCTTCTCTGGGTGTACCTTATTTAGAATGGTGTCGTCCTATGAATTTGTTTCCGTGGTATTTCTATGGATGCGGTTGGTTTTTTTTCCGCTTTTCTGATGTCATATTCTTTTCTTAAACGCTACTTATTTATTCTTTTCCTGGATTTGTATGGCTGGTATCCTCGTTGGTTTTTGGAAACTGGGGCTCCCTACTGCCTGAGTAGTTCCTCATGGTAGGGATAATTCTTTATTGCAATAGTGTGTCATTGTTTCTGGTACTATGAAGTTGTTCCTAACTAACCTTGAGGTATATCAAAATCTAAAAAAAAGATAAAAGAATTTGATCCCCACAAACGACGCCATTGTTGTGGGGGAATCCTTCTAGATAGGGATAAAACTTAAGGCCAGCTGGCCCACTCCTCTCCTCAGGTACCTGCAGGAAGCTCTCTGGGGAGAAATCCTGATGCCCAAGTCAGACTCGAGAAATATAACAGTTGTGTTATGTTTTTGTCTTACCCCTCCTGGTCTGTGCTTTTGTTCCTTTCTTATAGGTTTCTAGGTTGTGCTACCGTGGCTTGCATTGTTTTCTCATCTTGTGCTTGATCGTGGCAGTTGTTCTTTTGTACTTTGTACATGGAGATGATTGCTTGCATGCCGAATTGGTTAGATTTGCTTCCTTGCTTGAGGTGAACCGGTCGTGGCAGATTCTGTAATGTGTGGACTAGGTATATACCAGGCATCGAGAGGATTACTCCAGTTTCCTTTTACTGAATGTTGAACTAATCATATTTGTAATGCACCGTTTTACATTTTCTTCCATAAGCTTATCTAGTGTAATATCTTATGGGCTTCTCCTGAAAGCATATCTAATATCAAAAAGGAAAAAAAGGAAAAAGGAAGATGGAATAGAGAAAATGGGAAATGACTATTTTGACCTTAAATTTGATGCTTTGACTGAACTTAACACTCTGACCAAACGGAATAACCACGACTCAACAGTTCTATTAGTTGAGGGGCCAAAAGTGTTTTAGAAAAAGAGGCCTAAAGTGAACGATTACAAAAGTGTAAGGGCCATATAAGTCGTTTGTCCTTAATAATCGTACAAGAAACAAGCAAAATCGACAGAATGTGGATACTGCATCATGTTATATGCGCTGGAGTATGTCAATTGAATTAGTGAGTACTTTATTTTTGATTGAATGTTTTCATATTAATTAGGTCTATCGCTTTCAAACAATAATTTCTTTTTATAGCCTAAAGATTTTCCACAAAGATTTCAAGCCATACAAGGAAGAGGATATCAACACCGCAAGAAATTTCTTGGTTAGGCATCTTGTTCATGTTCGCTCCACGGCTCTTGGAGCTCCTAACAAAGGGGTCTCATGAAAAACTCCTTTTGCATGACATGCATTGTGCAAAAAAGCTGTTATGCAATCTTTATTCCAATCCATAAATTTGCGCTTGTATAACTTCTTTTATAGATTTTTTTATTGTGTACTCAAAACATGTCATGTAATATAAGATATCTATTATGTGATTCACAACTACTTTCAACCCGATGATTAAATGAAATAGTCATTTGACTATATCATATGAACAAGTTTGAAAAAAAATTGCCAAGTTTTTAGATTATTATGACCCCGTTCTCCCGATGATGTTCCGACATCAGAACTTAAGGCACAATGAACTTCTTACTTTGGAACCTATAAAATGAATAAAATCAAACTAATCACGTTAACAAACAGAAGAGGAACCAAAATTGCTTTGAGGCTGTAAATAAAAAGATCCGATTTAGGCTATGATTTCATAACCTTTAATAAAAAAATTTAAAATAAAACCAATGTCTCCACCCTAAGATTGGGTTGCGAAACCGAAACTATGATCAGGTTCCGAAATCAGAACTAGTTTGATCAACTAACATGTGGGAAGAGATACCAAATTAACAACCCAACAAAGTAAATTATACAGTCCAAACGAAGGCAAAAACAGATTGCCTTTAATTGAGCCCTCTCAATAGTGGGGAGTTAATGAGTCCCCCTGCAAAGTGACTTTTTCAATTTGGTAGAATTGCCTTAATAGGTCCTTCTCTCTACACCATTGATCTTTGTGTAGAAAATAATCATTTTCTGTTACATTCTTTTTCAAACGAATTCTCTATTGATATAAATGCCACCCGTAAATTCATTTTAAATCCATCTGATCTGGTGATATGATGATGAATAATAGGGAAAGTGCAAAAATGACCTTATTAAATTGATAAAGTGCAAGTATAACTTTGTAAATTTTGAAAATGTAAAATTAACTCTACGTTTTTTTAAAAATAGTGCAATTATACCCAAATTGCACTGTTCTGGAAATGACCAAACGAATTCAGGCGCTGACCATTTATAAAAAGACAAAAATACCCCTATTCTTAAAACAAAAAAATTAATGACAAAAATACCCGTAGGGTTCTTCTTCTTCATCTTCTTCATCTTCAACCTTGCCACAAGCTCTCTGCCACCACGCCACCAGCTCTGCCGCCTCTACAAGCTCTGCCACCACTTACCTGCCCAGACCCTGCACCATCACCTTTTCACCAATCCCTTCCTCTCAGATTCGCTATCACCCAGCCTAGACCCATCACTAATCCCCTCCGCCCAGACCTTCCGTGTCACCGCCACCTCCTTCACACCCACTGCCTCTACACCTCTCCCCGCTACCGCTCAACCCTAGCCCAACCCTCACCTCTTCGACGTGCGCCACCTTTAGCCCTGCCACTTCTCTCCGCCATGCGCCACCTCTCCTCCGCCACCACTCAACCCTAGCCCTGCCATCACCTCTCCGCCGCGTTCCATCTCTAGTATCCGCCATCACTCCATCCTAGCCCCCGCCCTCACCACTCCACCGTGCACCACCTCTCCCCGGCCAGCGCTCAACCCTAGTTCAGCTACACCTCTCCGTTGTGCGACACTGCTCACTCTAAGCCACGGCAGCCTCAATGCAACCCTGCCCATACGAATTGAAGCACGAAATACGAGTCAAGAAGTGCATAGTCTTTTCCGATAGGCAGCCACCCTCGTCATCGACAAGGGCAGAAGAGAAAGAGAGGAAAATTTTCCTCTCTTTTCAATACTAGAGAAAAGAAATAAAGAGGGCATTAATGTCGTTTAATTTCTTTAACATAAACGATTATTTCAACGATTTCTGGCCATTTCTTCCAATGACATTTCGGTTAACGATTTCCAAGATTATTTTTGCACTTTTAAATTTAACAATGTCATTTCTGCACTTTCACCCAAAACATAGGCTTAAAAATGCACTTTTATCTTAATATTATAATTGAAATATTATGCAAATCATATATAATAAATATAATATAATCTAATATACTATTATCTGATTATAACTCATGAAGTTAAACAAATACAATTAATTTAAAAGTTATTTAGTGATATTTATGTCAGGTAATAAGATAAATATTTATATTTAACGTACTCTATTCGCCTTTATTTATATTACTTAGAGAGTGTTCTTTACAATTTTTATTTGAATCAAATTTAAAATTTATATTTGGTTTAAATATATTTAAATTTAATTTATTGAGAAAAGTGTCTATATAACCCTACATAATTCACGTAAGTGCAAATATAACCTTTTGATAATTGAAAGTGCAAATATAACCTTAGATAGCTAGTCCATGTGCAAATGTACCCTTTCTGGCTGTTTGAGGCTGGATTTGTTGAAATGACAATTATTACCCCTCTAAAAAAACAAAAAATAGAAATGTCTATAATGCTCCTAAACCCTAATTTTCCTTACTCTTCTCCTTCTCATCCTTTCCTCTCTGCCGATCCCTTCTTCTTCCTCCTTATTTTTCTTTCTCTGATTCTTTCCACCTTTTCCTTTCTTTTGTCAGCCGTGTTGAATCCTTGCTCCAACATGAAGTGGCATCGCACGCGAATACACGACGGGATTTGGTGCTAGGTGGCTGGTGGTGATAGAGCAGACTGGGTTTGGGTGGGCTATTGTGGTTTGGAATGGAGGTGCTGGATCGGCGACATCGACGGGGATTAGATTTCGATGGGTCTAGGGTTTTGATGAGGGGGTGGCACCGGGTTTAGGTGGTGGGATGGGGTTTGAGTTTCGATGGGGCTAAAGTTTCAACGAGGGGGAGGTGCCGAGTTTAGGTGGTGGGATGAGGCTTGGGTTTCGATGGGGCTAGGGTTTTGACGAGTGAGAGGCGGCATGTTTAGGTGGCGGGGGAAGAGGGAAGATGATGATGGACTAAGGTGGCGGGGTGGGGCTGAACAGTGGTGTCGTGGTGGTGGATTAGTGGTAGGGTGGATGACTAGCGAGATGGTTAGTGGTGTGGCTGGGTGGTGGGGTAATGGGGATGGGTGGCGAGGTGGAGGGGCTGAACATATGAGGTGTGGTAGCTGGGGATTGGTGGTAGGGTGGTGGGGGACGGTGGGCGAATGTAGGGCTGGGTGGTGTGGATTGGGTGGTGGTGCATTTGGTGGCACAACGACGACCTCAGAGCGGCGATGGTAAAGTGACAGCGGCGTGACGAAGGTGGTGGGGCAGTGAAACTGTTTGCAGAACAGCGAGGGGCAAATGGCATTTTTATGTTTTAGAATCTTTTCTCAGGGTGAAGGGGCATTTTGGTAATTTACAGTCATACAATGGCCGGAAATGGCTGGTCAAATATGAAATATAGTCTTTAAGGTTATATTTGCACTTATGTAAAGTAGTTAAGGTTGTTTTTGCACTTACAACTTTACAGAGTTTTATGTGCACTTACTGAAATATATAGGGTAATATTTGTATATATCCCTAATTTATTCAGTTAGTTTATTTTAGTTTAATTTAATTATTATTCTGTTTCTTCAATTCGATTTAATTTAGAATAGATGAAAATAATACTTGCTCTACTTTTCTGTATTTAGCACTGTAGTTTTAAGTGTTTGAATTTATGGTAATTGAAATTAGATAATTTAATTGAATTTAGAAAGAGAAAAGTATAATTAATGGATGAAATTGAAATATTTTTTTCTAAAAAAAGTGTTAATATAAAAGAAACAACTAGAAAAAGAAAGTGTGCCAAATCTGTTGAAACGAGAAGTATAATCATTCTTTTATGTATGAGTCCATTTCTTGAAAGACGCTTTTTCCATAAGTTATGGAAAGATCAAGGTTTAAAGTGCAAATGAAAAGAAATGAAGATAAATTTTTTGGGTTGTATGAATCGGGTTATAAACTTTATAACTACACGTTGCATAATAAAATTTTAATAATGCAACTAAGAACTTTCACATTTTATTATTCTAATTAAACCAAGTCTTTCCGTAAGCCTATGAAAAGACGGTCTTTCCCAAGACTTTGTCTTTACTTATTTATTTTCTTTTTTTTAATTTACTTCTCCTTAATACATTTTTAAAATTGGAGGAAGTCTCAGAAAAGGTGGCCTATCCATAATAAGCTTATGGATAGACTCCCTAATTTTTTACCTTAAAAGTTATAATTTTTTTGGGAAAATAATTATAGTATTGTATATATTAAAACAAGTATAATGTGGATATTCCACCTATCAGGAGACCTCCTTTTAAAATTAATATATGCGGATCCCTACACATAAGTTTTTTTTAATGTAAATTCATATGTTGTGCATTTATTAATATATTGGCATTTGTGAACTAATTTAGAAAACAAAAAATTTTCATGTTGGAACATACGGAAAGCCGGAGTTTAGAAGTGTTAACCGTTTGACCAATCCTTCGCATTTTATTTTAGTTTAGCGATGTGGATATTGAACTATGGAGGATTAGAGATTTCCCAATATAAGATTGTGCATGTGATCAAATCATATTGGATTTATGGAAATCCCTATTCACAAGGAGTTGAAATTATGGAACATCGTTCGGTTTAAGGGATTTGGTGAGATAAGGAAAATCTCTATATTCAAGGAATTGTGATATGCTTTGGAAGCAGATTTAGAAACAAATTAAATTGGTGACAAAGGTGTAGAATTCTGAATTTCTCGTGGGCTATAAATTGAAGGACATCAGGGTTGTGCTACTCACAAACTTAACAACAAAAATATACATCCAGGTTTTCTATCTTTCTGAGGGTACTGTGAGAGCCAGAAATCATATGTTCCAACATACAGTATTCTGTTGATTAGTTCAGAAGCAGATACCTTAATTCCTCAGGAGCAGGAGATCTAACGTCAATAAGTTTTAAGGTCAGAGGGATTCTGATCAAGGCGGATTGGAAGTAGGGGGAGTTTGCAAATTCCACATGTTACAATTATAAAAAGATAAATACAGTTGTATGATGTACTTTGTACAATTTATTTCTTATTTGTGATTTTTTTCTGAACTGGGCTAGACCTTGCAGACGTAGGTGAGTTTCACTGAACTGCGTAACAAAGTCTTGTGTGTTAATATTTGACTTCATTGCATACATGGTTAAATAAGTTATGTTTGAACACATACGTAATTACTGGATAAATTAGGCTAAAATAATTACAATAGGTATCAGAGCTAAGTCATTTATTTTACCTTGGTTATGACAAGGAAAATGTGATTTGGTTTTAACAATGGCAACCAAAGAAGGAGCTTCTGTGTCTTGGCCACCGCTATTGGAAGGAACAAATTACAACAACTGGAAAGCCCACATGGAGGTTTTCATAAACTCATTGAATGAACTAGCTTGGTACTACATTGAAACATATTAGAATCCACCAGTTGTGAGTACTAGAGAAGGAGAGTCTAGTTCGATGGATCATAAACGTAAGCCTAAAGCGACACAGACTCCATGTGAACAAAAGGCGGCATTGGCAAACTCCAGAGTGTTGAATGAAAATCCATTCAAACTCATCTCTACATGTCATCCGACAAAGAAAGCATGGGATATTTTACAAACTGTGCATGAAGGAACAAGTCAAGTGCGTGAATCTAAGCTACAAATGTTCACCACAAAGTTTGAAGAATTGAAGATGGAGGAGGATGAGACTGTTTCCATGTTTAATGGGAAACTTATAGATATCACTAATATGGCACACCAACTTGGAAAAATCTACTAGAAGTTCCTTGGATATATCATGAATGGACGAAAACTATCAGAATGTTCCAACATAGATGATATACAACGGTCAAAGATGGTCAGAAATGTATGGATTCCTAAAAACACCAATATTTTCTTTGTTGCTCACACTTCTCTTATCGCAAGTTCTAGAGATTAGTGGTACTTTGATAGTGGATGTTCTCGACATATGACTAGAACTCAAGAGTATCTGACAGAGATAAAACCATATGATGGTGGATTTTTAACTTTTGGTGATAGAAAGAAGAGAGAGAGTAGTTGGAAAGGGTGAACTGCAAATGAAAGGGTGAACTGCAAATTGAAGGGTTCCCGATCTTTACAAGTGTTCTTCTTGTGGAATATTTGAAGGCCAACCTATTGAGTATCAGTCAGTTGTGCGATCGCAATATGACTGTGGAGTTTCACAAAGACAAAATGTATAGTAAATCATGGTGAAGGTAAACTACTCTCTATGATTCAGACTTCAGACAACCGTTATTTGTTGGAACAAGAAGTGAAATTGTGTAAGTTCTAAAAAATATGAAGGAACAGTGTAGCATGGAAAGCTTTGACATATCAACTACAAAACTCTTGTAAAAATTGCCAACTTGAAGGCAGTATGAGGTATGCCTACACTCATTGACAAAAAGGAAATTGTGTGCGGGTCATGTCAACCAGGTAAAAAAATTTGATCACCCCACTAATCGCTCAATATATCACCACCTCGAGAACACTTGAACTACTACACATGGATTTGATGGGTCCATTCAGTACACGTAGTGTGAGTGATACAAAGTATATCTTGGTGTGGGTTGAAAATTTCTCCAAATACACTTAGGTGGCTTTTATTAAAGAAAAATATGATATTGTGGAACTTTTCATAAGTTTGGAGATCAAATTGCAGACGGAGAAAGGAAGTCTAGTTGGAAATATCATTAGAATTTGCAGTGATTACTGCAGGGAATTCGAGAGCTCCCAGTTTAGTGATTTCTTTGATGAGCTTGGTATTCAACATGAATTCTCCACACCAAATACACCTCGGCAGAATGATACTGTGGAAACAAAGAAAATGAATCTACGGGAAATGGCTTGATTCATGCTGGTTGAGAAATACATTTATAAGAATGGTGGCCAGAAGCCATCAATATAGCTTGCTACACTATAAACCAAGTGTATCTTTGACCATTCGTGATAAATACGTCATATGAAATATGGAAGGGAAGAAAGCTAAACATCTCATATTTTCATGTATTTGGGAGCAAATGTTATATTCTCTGAGATAGAGAACAACTGGAAAAGTTTGACAACGTAGTAATGTTGTAATTTTTCTTGTGTATTTTGTTAACAACAGAGCCTATCGAGTGTACAATCTTTGTATGAATACTCTTATGAAACCCATAAATGTCATTGTGGATGATTATAATGATATAAAGGTATTCGGTGAAGAAAAAGATAAACTAGACTCAGACTATGTTCCAATAATGAACAAACCGTCGGACCAACTAGACTATGTTGGAACATCCGATTATTTATATAGTCCTACTAGACCCGAGGACAGCACCTCATATTCCAACACAAATGCAACCTGGACCTAGTGTTAAGAGAACTCGTACAATCCCTTGACAAAATTACAGAGAGCTTGCCGGACTCCAATGTTTCATCTCAAAAGCAGAGTCAAGAAACCACTCCCTCCGCTCATGATCGAGTCCTCCAAACATAAGACCGATGTTCCTAATGCACCTCGTGTATATCTTCATGGCATGGAATATAAATATGTGCCTGAATGTCTAGAGTGGCACAAGCTGAATAGAATTTCCATAGATTTTACTCGGCTTAAAATTTTGAGGGGGAGTGTATTAGATGTTGATATGGAGGAGTTGGTGACTGGGAGTATTGGGGATATTGAAAAGGTTGAAGAATTTAATCCTATGCTGCTTAGAGGGTGTTTTACCATGAATAATGATGAAGAAATTTTCACGGTATACTCTTGTGCCTCTGGCCCTATCTATGTTCAGATGAAGGAGTTAAAAAATCCCAAGGTTGAAGGAATGAAGGTGATTAAATCCAGAGGGTCATTATAATTGGTGCCCTATAATCATATAATAACCAAGAGGAATGTGAAGCTAAGGGTTGTAGGTCTCCCTACAATTATTTTGTCAAATAGTGAAGATGATGGTGGTGTTGGGTATGTTCCAACAAAGGAATCGGGGAAAGAATCAATAGAAGCCATTGATATTGATGAGACTGAGCATAAGTACACTGATACTGGAATGAGTTATGAAGAAAGTAATTATGCTGATGAAGGGGGCAATTCTTCAGTTCATATGGAGGATACAAAAGTAGAGGATACATAATTGCCTCCTTCATTAGCATAATTACATTTTTTACAACTCATTCTAGTATCAGTGTACTTATTCTCGGTCTCATCAATATCAATGCCGATAGAGGGGAGATGACCCATGACTAAGCAAGAACATGTTGGAACACGGGACATTCCAGCTAAGACTGAGTAGGCTAATCATGTTCCAAAAAAGGGAGAGGATCTTGCATACTCTAGTGATGAGGTATTGGATGAGTTCATCTAGACTAGACAGAGGAAGGTTAAGAGGAAAGAGACTGCTCCAGAATCATTACAGTCAGCAAAGAAGGGCAAGAGAAAGTTTTCAGCACCCAGAAGAAGCAAACTCTACCACCACCCTCAATAAATGATTCTTTATTTGAGAATTTTTATAACGTTTACTATGAAGAGATGTGGGATCTGTTTTCCCAAAGGAAAATTATCACTGAGAGGCCAGCTGACTTGGATGCATATAAAGAGTGGATTCTCTGATTTTGTTGAGTATTTAGGTTTCAAGACTGTAGCCAATATTTATGAGGACTACAACAAGGAGCAAGTACGTTAATTTTACTCTAACTTGATGGATGGAAACTAACAGGAGAATTCCCCTTGGGGTGACAGGGCCTATGTGAGAGGGAAGGCAATCAATTTTTATGCCAGACATATTAACATAATTTTGGGGCTGGTAACTCCTGATTTTGAGGGAGTTTTTTCTGAGGAGTTGGGGGGTCACTGGTGACCAAATCTTGGCCGAGGTTTTAGGTGGATATCAACTAAGTGGCCAGCACAAGGGTATTCCAAAGCCTCTTTCCTATCTTCCAGATTTTCTGTATCTATCAGATGGTTGTGAACTGCTGGATTTCATCCACAAATACTACTGCTTTGATTAGAGAAATGAAAAAGTTGATTTACTATGCTGGAACACAGAAGCCTGTAAATCTGGGCTTGTTAATTCAGGAGACTATTGTGAGACAGGCCATCTCCCCTAAAGCCAAGCATGCACCACTGTATCCATGTCATATATTTTCCTTGGTTCAGGGTGAAAGGGTTAAGGCTAAGTGATGTGCACTATATTTCATGCGTTAACCAATGCTTTTGGCACAATTGTTACTATGTTTTACTTAGTTGATCGCTAGTTTTAGTTAGGTTTAAACGACAAAAGGTTTAGATGGCCATTATGATTTTCTTGTCCGAATTCGGAGTTTTGTAGATTTAATTGAAGCTAATGGACACTTTGTATTCATAGGCACCTATATCTTCATATGATCTTACTAGTAGGTTGCTCGTGAATATTTAGACATTATTTTGTAGAAGGTCATTCACAAGAATGGTAGAAGATATTTGAAAGCCATTTGCAAGGATAGTAGTAGTTAAGAAGGCCATGGACTTAAAGTGTGGTAGTAGATGGAATTTAGCCGAAAAGGATGGAGTTGAAGTTCAAAAAGGTCAAGAATGGAAAATGGCATCAACTGGCCAAATCAGCCGGTGGGCATGAACCCAAGACCAACCATGCCTTGCACGGTCCGTACCAGGGGTGGCTAACATGGCCCGTGCCATCAACAGGGGTCGTGCCGATCCGTGCTGCATGTGTCCTTTTGTCTCAAAAATCACTCCAAATGGCTAAGTATAGGCGTGGACCGTGCCGTTTCATACAGTCAGCATCGTTCCAAAGCCCAAATGCAAAGGCCAGCCCACGAGGTGTAAAGAATGACATGGTTTGTGATGATTTACTGAGAAACCAGTGCCTCTAATCAACGGGCCATGCCAAATGACACGATGCTTGAGACCAGAAGTTCAAAATGAGCCTCCATCCAATGGTTCGTCCCAGCACGACCAACGCCAGCACGAAGCAAACGACCCATGCTAGATTGAGAGTACTGTGCATGCACAAATCCTAGAGGTCCGTGCCAGACCGTGCGCCCCATGCTAGCACAAAGGCAACCCGGCTGGCATGGACCGTGCTATTCCCCACTAACCGTGTCAATTGCGCCTGCTAGGATTTCTAGGCCTATTTTTGGCCTATTTCAAGGCCACATTCCCTACTACTATATATATGGACCTATGTCAAGTAGGGTTTAAGTTTATGCTCATTTTTAGACTTCAAGAATAAGGTAGATAGGGAAAGAAGCTCTTCCTTATCTCTAGAAACTTTTCTTTTCTTCTCTTCATTTTTCCTTTGCCCAAAGGCATTAAATCCAATGAAATACTTGGGTTCAATGCTTAGGAAGTAGTTAATTTACTTGGGGTAGTATTTGTATTCATGAATTGATTTTGGCTTTTTGTGATTTATAGATTCTCCTATATTTATGTCCTATGAATATTTGTGCTTTATTTATGCTTTTCGCTCTTGTGAGATTTATGCTATGTCATTATTATAATGCATCCATACATGTATGGTAGTGTAATATTGTGCTAGGATTCATTGCTATCTTGGGAGTGTTAAATTATGGAGTAGGTTCAAGAACACTAAGGAGATGAGTGCATTCATGTTACCTCAAGATAATATTATCCTATTTGTTGAAACCATAATTCTAATTGGCTAGCTGTGTGAGAAATCACATGTTTGGTGGTCGATTAGGCAAATACTGACGAGGGAAAATCCTTGGCTTACCCCGAGAGATTAGCATGATTGTTTGTAGCAACTAGAGTTGTGATGAATCTAGAGTCATTACAAGGTATCATTTCCTTTACCTCTCTAGGTCTAGGGATTAATATCCGTAGTGGAGTGTCCAGGAATGCCCTCACTTTCATAAGTAACGGTTGCAATCTATGTGAGGCATTGCCCTTTTAGGCGGGATTTGTTCCACTAAGCGGGAGCGTGTTAGCATTGGGAGTAAGATGATGGGGATAGACTGCGGCATCCTAGAAGTAGAGCGCATCCTTGATCAGTGAGATATGCATATATTGGTGGTAAGTACCTCGTGTGAAAGATGAAGGTAAAAACCTGGTTATCTCCACACTATGTGACGTAGGCATAAAATAGGTTTATATGTTTGTATTCGAATGAATCAAGGATAAGAGTCATTTGTCAATCATGTTACGCAAATACCTCAAAGTGCTAGTCTATATAGTTTAATCTCGGGTGATCTCATATGCTTGTAATTATTAGTTTATACACCCTCAAAAATCTGTTTCACAATATTTAGCTATTCATAACACATAGACGGATTGACGACTAGTATGTGGCTATGTGTAGTTGACATTTGAACATATAGCATCTCTGTTGACAAACCCGGTCTTGCCACTATCTACCCTATAGGTATCTTAGTAGTAAGTTTGGGAGCTATATATAAATTTTATCTTTGACTCTATTGAACATCCTCCACTCGTGTTAGTTTAGTTTACCTCCCAGTGGATCATGTAACCACCCCGAGTGGAGGCGGGTCAAAATTTTTCCACCGCTATCGGGGATGCTAATCTAAAGGTTTAATTTTTATCTTTCATAGCTTATTAGTTGAGTAGTTAGTGTTGTTTTAAATTTTATTTTGTTGGTTTTTTCTATTGAAATTTGTGATAGTGATCAATGTACTTCTAATCCTTTTGCTAGTGTTTCTTTTTGTTGGATATTGTTTGGCTTCTAGTCTATGGTACAACCCATGCCATGAACTTAGAACCTTACATTATCTAATGGAGTACACAGGTAGTCAAAAAAAGGAGGAGGAGAACTAGAGTGGGGGTTCCATAAGAGCCAACTTTAGTAGTAGAAGAATTAGTAGTCATGGTAGAGAACAACCACACTTTGAGGGAGTTGATGGCTCCAAATTTGGACAATCAACCCCTTTGCATCACTTTTCCCCCTGTTGCCACCCAATGTTAATTGCGAGCTGAAGAGTGAGATGATGAATGCCTCCCAACTTTCAGTGGGATGGCTGTTCGAAACAAACACCTTTCAAAATTTCATCTTGTGTGCACAAATATGAAACCATATGGAGTCTGGGAAAAATGAATACAACATACATGCATTTCCTTTCTCACTTTGAGACACATCAAAGGAGTGGTTGTATTACCTTCCACCAGGCTGTATAACATCATGGATGGACATAGAAAGACGCTTCATTGAAATTTATTGCCCAGCTTCAAAGTCCGAGGGGTTGAAGAAGTAATTTTCCAACATATCTCAAAATGAAAATGAGTCCTTGTACGAGTACTGAGAAAGTTCAAAATATTGTTGGCTAGTTTTCCTTATCACTCGCTCAAGGCAGGCAACTTGGTAAACTATTTCTTTGAAGGGCTCTGTGATGATGACATGAGGATGGTTAACGCAGCTTACAATGGTTCAATCACCAACAAAAGTCTGAAGGACGTGTTAGCTTTGTTCGAGCAAATGGAGAATGGAACAAGGCAATTCGCCACAAGATCAAGAGTGAAAACGTTGTATGAGTCGACTGCAAGCACTTGCCTCTATGATGAAGGAATTTTATGAGGGGGAGGATCCAACAACTCAAAGTGTGCGGGTTATTCAATTTAGACCATCCCATATGTGCCCACAAGTGGTTAAAGATTTGGAGGAGGTGAAAGCATAGGATTTCAATGGTGGCAATAGGTAACAATTCGGTAGGGGGCAACAACAACAAGGGTTCCAAGGGAACCAAGGAGGTGAAGGGAAAGACCCTTATGCGAATACATTCAACCCTAGGTAACGCGATCACCCCAACTTGCGTTGGTGTGAGGAGAATCAAGTCCAAGGGTACAACCGAGGTAGACAATCTCCACCTCAACCCTATCCAAGTTGGATCGATAAAAGATCTTAGATGCTATCGGCCAATCGGCAAAGAAGCATGATGTGCTCATGGAGAGAACAAGGCATGAGATTGAAGATCTTGGGACTATGGTCATTCCGAGCATAAAAAATATCGAAATCCAAGTTGGGAAACTCGCCACCTCGGTGAGCTGGCTTGAGGCCAAGGAGTCCAGCAAGCTTCCTTCTCAACTCTAGATCAGTCCAAGAAATGTGAGCACATTAAAGCTAAGGAGTGAAAAGGAAGTGCGTGAGCTTGAGAAGGAAATCTTGCAAGAGGATGATCTAATTGTCGAAACTGACAAGACTAACTTTTTAGAGTGTGAGATTATTGTCAAGAAGGAGCCTTCCAAAGAGGTTCCACCCACGCGAGAGTGACCCTTCCACCACCTTTTCCAAGTGCCCTTAGGGGGGAGCTGAAGGTGGTGATAAATGATGGAAACATCCAAAACATCTTCGAAAAGGTTGAGGTAACCATTCATATCTTAGAGTTGATTGAGCATGTTCCCTCTTATGCTAAATTTAAAAATTCATGCTCTAAAATGAGGAATAAACCGATTAGGAAAGTAAGACATTTGAAAATAGAGAGAGCCACCGCTTTGAATCATAAGAATTTTCCAAAGAAATGTGACGACCTTGAGATATTTTCGATACCTATTTCCTTAGGTGGGAAATTAGTGGAAAATTCCATGATCTACTTAGGTGCATAGATTAATGTGATTCCATATAGCCTTTATGAAAGCCTAGACATAGGTGAACTTAGGGCACTAGGGTGATTGTCCAAGTCGCCGATAACTCCCAAGCTAGTCCTCGAGGGTTAGTGAAGGACGTAATGATTCAAGTGGACAAGTAAGTATTTTTGGAAGACTTATATGTCCTTGACATAGTGCACGATGGAAGTGTACCCCCAATACTATTGGGGATACCATTTCTAAAAATATCATGGACAAAGATCGATGTCCACTTGGGAACACTAACCGTAAAGGATGACAATGATAAGGTGGAATCTGATATCTACAAGTCTAAGCATTATTCCTCTATATCCTCTTTTGTGCGTAATAATGTAACCTTATGTGATGAACATGTTCAATTTGACAACTCTTGCATGATGCATGAAAGAGAATGCCAAGGTGAAATTTTTGAAAATGATATGGATGAGGTATTTCCCGATATGTAAGCCTTACATGTCCTATCTTGTTTGAATGATAATTGTTCTGATACTATTTGTGTTAAGCATGTTTCTCCTCATTTGAATGAGGATGTTTTGCCTCCAACTTTCATTACTAACATGCAACGGGGGAAGAAGCGGGGCTAAGGAATTAAAAAAATCTAAGCCCCTTCCTACCCTTAAACTCAACAAGAATGTATCCACTATTGAAAAACATGGATTTGATTGGTTCGTTTCTCCAAAGGTAAAGGTAAAGGGAAAACCGAGAATGATGTGGAGACTTGTCCGTAGGGATGTGGTCACTGGTGGTGTGTCAAGGATGGTAATTCCAGCGACCCATCAATCCACTCTTCTTAGTTTTGTAAAAATTGATTGAGAAAATAGGTAGTGAGGACAACAATAAAGAAATGATGTTTTATTTCAAGTAATAGTCTTTTCAAAACTTTTAGTGAATCTTTGGGGATGTGTTTGACTTTTGGTGGTGTTTTAAGGAAATTTTAGCCATCAATTTTGTTTAGAACAATACTGCTCTTGGTTTTCAATGTTTTTGGATGCAGGAATTTCATGAAAAAGTTGGAAGGGAAAAATCCAGGAAAGCCTCGGGCTAGAGCAAGTTAGCATGGACGTGTCAATGGCACGACCCATGCCAAATCGCATCAGTACGAGGCTGATGGGGCAACATGAGCCTGAGGAGGCGCGTGCCATGGCACGAAGGAAATGCACCAGCACGAGTCCTCCTCACGCTAGCACCGGGAGCAATGTGTCAGCATGGAGCCGGTCAAGGGATCCATGTAGCCTACCCAACCAACCCGATCAAAACCCCTCCAAACTCCTATAAAAGCCCTCATGCCATCCTTGTTCATCCCATCCCTATTCTCTTCCCTCCTCATACCCAAATTCCCTTCGCTCCTTCTCCCCTAACCCAAATTTTTGCCATAACTTCCTCAATTTTCTTCCAATATACCTCAACTTCATACCAAAATCTTCATCTTTTCCGAGACCAAAAAAATCCATTGATTACTTTCCTTAGAAATGTCAAGGTTTTTCTCAGAAAAGTAAAAGACCAGTTCGGTCATTACTTGGGTTTTCTCCCAAAAACTAATTTTTGGTTCATCTCGGGTGTTGAAGATTTATTCAAATTGATATAGGAGAAGTCCCGCTCACTTATCAATCAAATATTTTAGCCCTAATCACCATTTGAGGTACTTGGCCGAATTTTGGAAAAGTTGGATTTTTTATTTTTGATTTTTTTGTGTGCAATCCTTGAATATTTGCTTGCTTGAAATACTTTTGAGATTTGGGTGTTATTAGTGTGATTTTTGGATTATTATGGAATATTTCTTTTGAGTTGGAGTATTTGGTGAAGATTTGTTATAGTGTTTCTGTTGTTGGGCTGTTATATTTGCTATATTTATCATAGCTCGTAGACAGGGAGGGGAACCTAGTGTACCCTTCATGGGGTTGACCCCACTCACTGCACCACAATGGGATAGGTGGTGCCATCTAGTAGGGCGCCCTATTCAAGAGACGGAGTTTGTAGATGAAGAGACCCTTAAGGATATTAAGCTCTACGAACCCGTCAGGGAACTACCATGGAGGATTGGTATGAAGGAGTTCACTACATTATCCACCCCCATCTACACTTGTTATACCCTAGAATTTCTGTCTACTGTCGCAAAGGAAACCAACAGATATATGGGGAGATCTATGAGATTTCACTTGGGGATGTGCCCCGTGGCTTGACTTATGCTCACTAGCTGGAATATTCAAATGGAAGGTTCAGAGAGATGTAAAAGTGTACACGAACTTAGATGCAGGGTACGAGTTGTATGCGTTCTAGGCCACCATCACCTGATAGGTGTGAGGGAATGAGAGTAAGAACAATGACATAGGGCATCAGACACTAAGGAGTGTGGCCAAGCTATTGAGTGTGGTGGTCAATTGTCATAGGAAGGCTACCACTGCTTATGAGAAGGATTGTAGGAGACTCAGGTCAATTTGTACTTAGAGAGCCTACTCTGATCTGTTGGATAATTTCACTGATCATTGTATTGACCTCTCCACGATCCGCACTGGGAAGATAGGAATTAGCAGCATGATTTTTCTTTTTGTTGAGTATTATCATCTTCTGGTGAGTGAAGAGATGAGGGTGAACTAGCACTCTCCTTTTACACTCACTCGCCCAGCCATAGAAGAGGCAAACATGATACAAGAGGATGATGGGATTATCTTTTGGATGTAAGAGGGCAAGAAATTCATGAGATTTCCCCCAGCTTACGAGGACCTCTTTGGGCAAGAAGTTCAAACTGAAAGATCTCATCATCAAGCTAGATGTAGGTTCAGAGGTGATTTTGGGAGCTCATTACCCGGGACAGGATGACAAGCAGCAGAAGGAGGAGGATCGGGAGCTGATGCATGAGGAGAAAATCCCAGTGCATCCCGCACCAATTTTTCCCATCGCGCATCATCTCATCGAGTCACAACAAACACTTCCTCAGGTTATGCCACCTTCACCTTTGAGCAGTCCATAGTGCCACGACCCTTTTTTATCAGGTATTTAGAGGACCACCCCTTCATCAGGGGCCATTTATCATTCATGAGGAGCCATATCATCTTACAGGGCATGGCGCTAGATGCTCACGTAGGTACACATGTCTTCCCACTATGATGACTTCGTAGAGTCTAGTAGACGCAGCAGCCGTGGGCCTCCGCCTCACCCAAGCCTTGAGCCACACAGGCACAATGTCTCGGGCCCTTCCTAGTAGGGGCTCACCCTTGGCATCATCCCTAGTTCATCCTGTTCCAGGAACATGGGTCACGAGGTTATCAGTCAACTTCTTCCTATCCTATATGGACTCAGTTGTTACAATATGAGTAAGACTGGGTGCAGCCTTTGGGGGACTCCATTTTTTGGGTCAGGCAGGATGTGCATTAGCTCGACGCTCAGCTAGACTACCACGAGTGGGATACTGCTGAGAGATTTAATAGGATTGATGATCATCTGCACCACCCGAGGGCAGATATGGAGACACTGCAGGACGGCATGAGAGAGGTCACCAATAGGTTGAGGACATCCGGTATTAGAGATGGCTACTACCACCAAGATCTGCACAGGCAGGGGCAAGGAGCTAGGCGTCGTAAAAGGCATTAAGTATTTTTTTTGTGTTTCCAACCTCTCTTCTTTCCTTGGTCACATGCATTGGAGACAATGCATGAACTAAGTGTGTGTGTGTGGGGGGGGGGGGGGGGTGTTGGAACACCTTCACGATGGCATCACTTCTATAAATATTGTCTTCACCTTATGATTTAGATGATGGCCTGTTTTGATGACTATTTTTCCCTTGTTTTTGCGCATTTCCCTCATTTGTATTTTTTAACCTTTGGTTATTTTTAGGTGTGAGGGAACCTCTTTGTAGTTTTTATTGGTGTTTGCACTTGGTGAAGTGATTTTCTTTGGCAGTCTATGTAGTTTGTTCTGGGGATGTGGTTTGGAAATTTTTGGTGGTGTAATTTTTGTTTTGATTATCTTCATGTAGTCTGAAGCCCATCTTTGGGGCATTTTGTTTTACACCAAAAATTTTAAAAATTTGAAAAAATGAAAATATATATACCTAGCTAAGTTGGAAACCCGAAAGGGCAACTTAAGCCACAATAGGTAAAATCTGAATAGGTGAAGAAACCTAGGTAAAAATGAGAGGCATGGCCTGGCTAGCACTAGTGAAGAAAGCCTCATTAAAGACACCAATGGAAAGCGGTTCCGTGAATTTTTTGTAGAACTGCTTTCTATTGAGGATTAGACGAGGTTCCGATATCAGAACTACTTTCAAACCTTTGATTCACACCAATAAAAATCGGCGCAATTGAATAACCACTCATCATCGTCAGAGATCTGTTAGGAATAAGTCTCATAAACATATTTTGCTTTGTTAGAGTTGTTAGGAATTTAGCTGTGTTAGATTTGTTAGGAATTTAGCTCTGTTACTATTTTTTAGATCTGTTGGTAATTTAGCTGTGTTACACTACCTCTGTTTGTTATTTCTTTTCCGCCAAAGAAGTTCAATAGCTGCCAGAAACCTAAGGTTTTCGGCAGCCATTTTTTTGAATGGTCGGATTTTAGTTCCAACATCAGAACTCCTTCAGATCCAATAGAAGGTTATCCAAAGTCTCTTAGAAAGCGGTTATGAACCATCTTCCATTTTTATGTTACAAGGCGGTTCTAGGGAACTGCCTTCTATCGCCATCAATGGAAGTCATGCCCATGGAAATCACCCCCAAAGTGACTTCCACTGTCCACTAGAACCACCTTTAATAGAGGCGCCTCCACTAGTGTTGGTTGAAAAACCTTGGCAAAAATGAGAGTGTGTGTGGGAAAATGTGAGAAGTGAGCTCAACATGTGTGAAAGCTAGGATGAAAACCCGAAAGGGCTCCTATGAAAATTAGAGAAATTGAGATAAATTAGAAACTAAGTTGAGGATCCTTTGGCATTATCCTTGGTTGTAACTAAGTTGAGGATCTCTTGAATTATCCTAAGTTACAACTAAGTTGAGGATCTTTTGGATTATCCTTGGTGGTTTTTCGGCAACATCTCTTGGATTGCTTTTGGCGGACTATTCTGTGGAGTAAGCTAGTTCAACACTTATCATTTTTGCTTACCTTTTTCTTCAAAAAATTGTGGGTAATTAGGTTACTTTAGAATCTACGGGGAGAGTGAGAGTTGTGAGATTCTTACAATCTTTGAGGGAACTAGGTTAGCTTAGGAATAAGTTGAATGCATTGGCTAACTTATCTTTGCATGTTACATTCCTCTTAGATCTTTTCTCATTTTTGTTTACTCGAGGACAGGTAAAGGTTTAAGTGGGGGGGGGGGGATTGATGTGCATCATATTTCATGTGTTAACCAATGCATTTGACGCAATTGTTACTACGTTTTACTTAGTTAATTTCTAGTTTTGGTTAGGTTTAAACTACAAAGGATTTAGATGACCATTATTGGTTTTCTTGTCAAAATCCCAAGTTTTGCAGACTTAATTGAAGCTAATGGATAATTTGTATTCACGGACTCCTAGATCTTCATTTATGATCTTACTATTTGGTTGCTCGTGAATATTTCAGCATCATTTTGTAAAAGGTCATTCGTTAGAATAGTAAAAGATATTTGAAGGTCATTCCCAAGGATGGTAGTAGATAAGAAGGCCACAAACTTAAAGCGTGGTTGTAGATTGAATTGAGCCGGAAAAGGTGGAGTTGAAGTTCAATAAGGTCAAGAATGGAAGACGGCATCAACCAGCCAAATCAGCCAGCCGACCGACCGACCGGCACGAAGATCAGTATCAGTCATGCCTAGCATAGCCTGTGCCAGTGGTGGCTATCACGGCCCATGCCATCAACATGGGTCGTGCCATAACACCTCAACACGGCCATGCCGACCCGTGCTTCCTATGTCCCTTTGTCTAAAAAATTACTCAAAACGGCTAAGTATGGGCACGGATTGTGCCATTTCACACAGTCCGCATCATTTCAAGTATCAAATGCAAAGACCAGCCCACGAGGTGTGATGAATGACACGGCTCGCACCGTTTTACTAAGAAAAAGGGCTTCCAATCGACTGGCCGTGCTAAACTACACAAGGCGTGCAATTAGAAGTTCAAAATGAGCCTCCAGCTAACAGTCTGTGCCGAGTGACACGGCCCATGCTAGCACAAAGCATCACAGAGCGTGCTAGACTATGCGTCCCGAGCCAACACGAAGGCAACCCGGCTGGCACGGACCGTGTCGTTCCCCACAGGTCGTGTCAATTTCGGCTGTTATGGTTTCTAGACCTATTTTGGGCCTATTTCAAGGCTTAATTCCCTACTAATATATATATGGACCTATGTATACTAGGATTTAAGTTTATGCTCTTTTTTAGACTTTAAGAGTAGGGTAGAGGGAGAAAAGAGCTCTTCCTTCTCTCTAGAATCTTTTCTTTTCTTCTCTTTATTTTCCCTTTGCCCAAAGGCATTGAATCCAATGAAGCACTTGGGTTCAATTAATTTGCTTGGGTAGTCTTTGTATTCATTAATTGATTTTGGCTTTTAGAGATTTATAGATTCTCCTATCTTTATGTCCTATGAATATTTGTGCTTGATTTATGATTTCCACTCTTGTGAGATTTATGCTATGCCATTATTATGATTCATCCATACATGTATGGTCTCGTGCTAGGTTTCATTGCTATCTTGGGAGTGTTAGATTATGGAGGAGGTTCAAGAACAATGGGAGATGAGTACATTCATGTTACCTCGAGAGAATATTGTCCTATTTGTTAAACCATAATTCTAGTTGGCTAGTTGTGTGAGAAATCACATGTCGGGTGGTCGATTCGGAAAACACTGACGAGGGAAAACCCTTGGCTTACCCAGATAGATTAACATTATTAATTGTAGCAACCAGAGTTGTGCTGACTCTAGAGTCATGACAAGGTATCATTTATTTTACCTCTCTATGCTTCGGGATTAATATCCATAGTGGAGTGTCCGGGATGTAATGCCCTCACTTTCATATCTAATAGTTGCGACCCACGCAAGGCATTGCCCTTTTAGGTAGGATTTGTTCCTCTAAGCGGAAGCATGTTAGCATTGGGAGTAAGGGATGGAATGTGAAGTCCTAGGATTATAGTGCATCCCTGATTATGGAGACAGTGAGATATGCATGTATTAGTGGTAAGTACCCCGTGTGACAGACGAAGGGAAATACTTGGTTATCTCCACACTATGTGACGTAGGCATAAGATAGGTTTAAATCTCCACACATGTATGTAAATGAATCAAGGATAAGAGTCATTTATCAATCATGTTACACAAATACCCCCCCCCCCCCCAGTGCTAGTCTATATAGTTTAATCTCGTGTGATCTCATATGTTTTTAGTTATTAGTTGATAAACCACTGAAAACCTGTTTTGCAATATTTAGTTATTCTTAACACACAGACAGATTGATGACCCATACGTGGCTGTATGTAGTTGACTTTTGGGCATCTAGTATCTCTGTGTACAAATCCAGTCTTGCCACTATCTACCCTATAGGTAGCTTAGTAGTAAGTTTGAGAGCATAATATATATTTTATCTTTAACTTTTTTGAACGTCCTCCACTCGGGTTAATTTAGTTGACATCCCGTGGATCATTTTAATGAACTTGAGTTGAGGCGGATCACCAAGCCTTCTGACGTGGTAGTTGTTCCTGAGCCACTTTGGCCAAATAAGAGGACTTTAGATTTAAGGAAAGCGCAAAATCTGTCATGGAATCCTGAGGCTACAACTTCCGTTGTTGATGAGAAAAATGCCAAGTTTGCTGCCATTCATGTTAAATTGGGAGTTTTGGCTATTCAGATGGCAGCTTCAGAGGCAGAAAATGCCTAATTAGAGGAGGAGAAGGCACAATTAGCTGCTCCTGAAGAGACTTAAAGGTTCTACTTTGACTATGCTCAAACATAAGCTAGTTATTTGTTTCGGGAGGAGCTGTTTCTATTGGATATTTTCTTAGCTATGTGTTTTTGTTACCTTTAGCATATTTTGGCCCCAGGGGGAGAATATTTTAGAATTTTGGATTTTTATTGAAATTCGGATATTAATGATGTAATTTTAATTTGGATTTCTAGTTTTCTTTTGGGAATTCTTATTAATTCGGATTTGGATTCTGGATTAATTTGGATTTATAAATTGAAGGACATTGCAGTTATGCTACTCACAAACTTAATAGCGAAATTTTGCATCCAGGTTTTGTATCTCTCCGAGAGTACTGCGAGAGACATAAATCATATGTTCCAACATACCGTAACATGTTCATTAGTTCAGAAGCAGGTACCTTAATTACTTGAGAGGAAGAGATCCAACTTCGACGAGTTTTGAGATCATAGAGGGTCTGATCAAGGCGGATCAGTAGTAAGAGGAGCTTGCAAAATTTACTCGTTATAATTAAAAAAGATAAGTATAGTTCTATGATATACTTTGTATTATGTCTTTCTGATTAGCGATTTTTTTCTGAACTGGACCAGACCTTGCAAATGTAGGTGAATTTCACTGAACTGTGGAATTAAGTCTCGTGTGCCAATCTTTTATTTTATTCCATACTTGATTAAATAGGTTATGTTAAAACATATACTCCCAATATTTTGTTATTTATGACACACTTAGTATAAATAGATGTTTTCTCCTAACCTTTAATCTGAAATAGCGACTCTAACTTCGAATCGACACCTCAACATGAGGTCCTAAACAACAGCAATTTTGTTTCCAATTTATCTCTTTCAATGGAAAAAAAACAAGGCCATCGTCATTCATTGGCCACTGGCTGGTACAATAGACAAACTACAACAGTCTCCGGTGGTCTGTAGACATATTGATTTGTGAAAACTAAAGCAGTGTTAATTTTCAACCACATATTAGTACACTTATACAATCCCTCAAAAAGGAAATCTTTCATAGAGGATGCCTTGAATAGTGTTTTTTTCAAAGTTATGGAGCAGATATGGTAATTTTTAAATTTATCACTGCCCCTCTAATTATTTAAATGAAAGTTATTAAGAGTGAAACCTTTTTAAGTTAAACGATAGAAGTTAAAGTGTACAGTTTGAGTTGGGAAGGAGGAAGTATACTTTTTTAAACTTAAATGTAGTATTTTTTTCAATTGAAATATTGTATCTTCAAAAAATTTATACAATATTTCATATATTTTCACATTCTAGCACATCTTATTATTATATTTTTATTGGGTAATAACTCAAATGAGCCCCAAATAAAATCTCTCTCCTCCCCTTGTCCTTGGTGGAATTGAACACATGACCCCATGGTAGTAGCACTAGACTTCAACCGGTAGCCTAACATTCAATTCCTATTTGTTTATAAAGTATAATATTCAAATTAAAAATAGATTAATTTAAATTAGAAATACAATGATTGTTCCATCATAAGATAAGGAAATGCCATATTTCCTAAAATTTATCCCCTTTTATAATATCCATGAGCTAGTCCGTTTATAACTATTTAGGATTCAGGGCAGATTTTTCCAATTACTGTACTCTCGATACAATTTGCAGTTATGCACTTTTTTTTTACACTAGCTCGGGAAATGGACTTTAACAACGGTTAAAAAGGGCATTGAAGGCGATTCTGAACAGTTGTCTCTAGCATTGTTGCACAATCTAAAGGCACTTGCACGGCGATTGAAGAACCACCTTATAAGTAGTTCTAAAATCATATATGTATTTCAACATCAGTTAAAAAAATTAGAAGTTAATTTAAAAAATTTGTGGTCTTTATGGTTTCGTCGAAACAAGAAAATCGGATTGCCTAAATCGTCTCAATATTTGTCTCAACACATATCAACATTCATCATTAGCACAAAATAACCATCGTCATCCTCATATCTACAACAAACAACACCCGTTACCTCGGTTTTTCAGTATTTTTACCTTGATTTTCAGCCCTTAAAAAATGAGGTAAATGTGGTTGTGGTAAAAAGCCTAGTTTTTACCTCGATTTAAAACGAGGTAATAGTCTCCTTTTACCTCAGTTTTTGACCGACATCGGCATGAAAGGAGATCGATGTCGCATCATGGCGGAAGGCCGATGTTATGATACCATGGCTACGACATCGTTTGAAACGATGTCGACATCTTGAAGTATGCAAAATCGATGAAAGGAATGTAGTAGCCAATGATAGGGGATGTGTGTTGATGTTGCACCACATGATGTCGTTCACAATACGAGCAATTTCGGAGTCGATGCAAAGTGATATCGCACATAGTGAGGGACCCACATTGTGTTCTAGATGACGTGGAACACAGAAAAATGATGTCGTTTTGTATGCCCAAGCTCGAAAAAAAGGTATGCAACGTCGCTAATATGTCTTGTCGGAATCAGTTATTGCGATGTCGCAGTTTAGTCGGTCAGCTTTCGTTTCTCGGAAAATATTATAATTACAAACGTTCAATGAGGCAAACAATCGGTCTTAGATAACCATGCATGTTATAACAATGTGTAATTTGAGTAATGGTTGAACATTAAACAACATTCAATTGTTGTTCAATTATTGTGGGAATCATTAACTGAAATGTTCATTTAGACCAACAAGATTACGACAGTCTAGTATACTACAAATAAATGCAACAATAAATTAAACATAAGCTTGTTATAAAATTGAAACAACAATTGCATTTAACCTCCATTTTCTATGATGTCCGGTTTAGTCGGTCAGCTTACATTTAACCTCCAACTAAGTGCTAGAATCCACTGATAAACTCCATTTGATCCTATAACAACCAATGCATAGGAGACAAAAATATGTTACCATTGGGTTGTACCCAAAATTACACGTAATATATTCATATGTGGACAACATTTTTCGCAAAATGTCAATAGTAACAGAACAAAAACTGAATCGACGCCAGACTCATAACTACCGAGGTCGCAGAAACCAAGATAAAACCAAACTCGAATATTCATGCATGAATGCTAAACTCAACAATTCCTCACATTTGCAACGTCAAGTCTTACTCGGTATCATATCGTATAGAGCGATTAAAGGCCGATGTCACACATTCATATTGTGTTCGTCCAAATCTAATCTATTTTTCTCTCTTTTTACAAACATGTCATCATATTGGTAAGAAACACAACATAATGTATATAACATGTGACACAGTAATTCACCCTTGATTAAATTCTTTGATCTTCTATTGATGAAGAAAAAACATATAGATGGTATGCATGGTAACATATTTGGGGAAGATAAACATGTAAAAGATGTATTAGTACCTCTATAAATTTGAACCGAGATGCTCCATTCTTTGGATACTTGTTGATGATTAAATGAATCCATTTCAATGATCTCTTTCATTGTGGTGTGAATGAATAAGGTGTGTTTATTGGATATGTATTGGAGATGGAAATAAGTGTTAGTAGTGATAGTTATTGAAATGAAAAATAGGTTTGGTGGAAAATTTTAATTCAAATTTTCACCTGAAATTTTTGGTTCCCGATTTTACATTGAGCGATGTCGCTAGCTCTTCGGTATGTTGATCGAACTATGAGATATATGTGTGACACCGCAAATGTGGCCATAGTGTAATAATGGAAATTTCTCGTAAAAATATCCGTTTAAAGGTTCCGGGCCCTTTTATCGACTCGCTCATGCCAAAATTGGGACAACATTGTCATCAAAATTTGAATAAAATATTGATATATCCAATTATGCATTTTGACACCTCCCCAGTTTCTTGGAGGGACCTAATTGCAAAAAAAAAGACAGCGTGTGGTCTCAAAATCGATTTCGATTGTCCCGAAATGAAGTAGTGTCATCCATATATATCAAACTTGTAAAAACCGAAAGTAAAAAAATAAAATGTTAAAATATTTCCCCGTAGACTTCCACAAGATCATATGACCAACAATCGTATACTGTAAGTTATCAACTACAATTTACTCTAGACCACTTACTGGCGCTTCGTAAAAATAAGGATGGAAATTTAATACTATTATATTTCCAAAGAAATGTGAGAATGTGAAATTTCATGTGACTCTATATATTTGGTGGAAATGTTCATTCCCATAATGCTTATCGCTATGGTAGAATCTACAAAAACCCGGAAGATAACCCAGGTTCACGTGTCTGTAAGACAGTAAGTATAATTTACATATGAAACATTTTTTGTTTTGTTCGGGTGATTGTCTTTAAACACACAGTAACAACCACAGTAGTTTGGGCCGTAGTGTAATTTTCATAGAGTGTCGTAATGCACTATTTGTGAATAATTTTGGCATGTTCCATTGATTAGCTAGTTCATGGCCAAATTCAAAGATATGGGGGTCCAGACAATGTGGAAACCTTAAGCGTATAGCCAATTATGCATTTCGACATCTCCCAGTCTGTTGGAGGGACCTAAGTGAATGAACAAAAAAAGAAAAGCATATGGTTCAAATTAAACTTGATTTTGATTGTCCCAAAAAGAGGCAGTGTCATCTACATATAGTTGAACTTATAATAACCCATAGTTATATTATATTTCCCCATAGACTTCCACAAGATAATATGACCAACAATCGTATACTTTAAGTAATCAACTACAATTTACTCTCAGCCACATATTGGCGCTCCGTAAAAAATAAGGACGGAAATTTAATACTGTTATATTTCCAAAGATATGCAAGAATATAAAATTTCATGTGATTCTATATATTTGGTAGAAATGTTCGTTCCTATAACGCTTATCGCTACGGTATTAATTAATGAAATTCTATAAAAAAAACATAAGATAACCAGGTTCGCGTGTCTGTAAGACAATAAGTATAATTTCCATATGAAACATTTGTCATTTTGTTCAGGTGATTGTCTCTAAACACACAGTAACAACCACGGTAGTTTGGGCCGTAGTGTAATTTCCATATATTTTCGTAATGCACAGTTTGTGAATAATTTGGGCCCGTTCAATGACGGGTCCATGGCCGAACTCGAACTTGGTGATCATAATTTGATCGACATAATTTTATTACTTTTAAATTCCATTAGAAATGTAGACTATGCAATTTGGGTTATTCGGCCCACGATTAATAAATGTGACGCTGGTTTGGGGTCAATTTTGACTCGGTGGCGAAGACAGTGATGCGACATCACATACATGTGCTATTTTGTTCACCACTTACCAGGGTCCTATTTAATTTTGGATTGGGATACTACTCTAATACGACCTAGTGTTATTATGTGCGAGATTGGAGTGGCATCAGTTTTATCTTGGATAGAGCGATTATGGTCGCGATAACGCTGGTTATTAATTGGATAGTCCAGGCCCCATCCAAAAACAAATTGGACCCCTATGTTAGGCCCAAACCTAGAATCCGTGACTTTGCACTGTTGTCTATGACATCGTCGGTCTATGCAACACATCGGCAAAGTTGTACAAAACGGCAGCATTTCACAGCGGGTATGTAAGTACCCGACCACCCTCCCCCTCCCCCTTCGCATTCCCAACCGATGACATCACACCAACACCTCACGTCGGAAAAAAAAGGTAAAAAATTGGTCTAATTGCAACATAATCGATTGGTCACACATTACAGCAGCCTGTAAACCAACATTAAATTGCTTTGGACTTAGTGCATTGGTAGATTTCTCCAAATTTCAAGATCAAGAAACCCGAACAAGGTAAGTATTTTCATATGAAGTTTGATGTTAGTCTTTCGGGTTTCATATACTTCTTTAGTTTCCCATTTCCTGGTTATTCAATCGTGGCATATTAGTTGTTTACTTTGTGATGTTTTAGTTGAGATTATATATGTTTTAGGACCAGTCGTGTTCGAGTCGCATACTATTTTTCCTTAGCCAATTGATCTGCGATGTTGCATATTCATGAACATGAATGTTCAATATTGCATTTGTAACATCAGTCTAGACAAAGTGTTTGCGACATGAATCAGAAGTAAACAAAAACACATTGACGCCATTGAGTTTTTTACTTTTGCACTGGCTGTTCAACATCCCTTTCATTGTTAGATGGCTCATATGAAGGAGACAGCCGGGAGGAGAAGGGACGACAGCACGGGGTAGGTCCATCACACAAAAAAGTAGGCAAAGATAATGGTCACCCCCCATCGCCAACATGGGACAAATTACGCTTCGTGAAGGAGGAGATAGTGAAGCCTTTCAAAAATATCCAGTTTCGAAGAATAAAAGAAGTCAAGGTGATGAAGCCTAAGGATGTGGAATGACTACACCTCGATGTTTTCCTCGAAACCTTCAAACTGTCATGAATAGAGGGTTTAATATGCTTAAATAAACAGACGTATGATATGGAGATCAAGGAGTTCTACGCTAGTTTTAGAATGGAAACATTGACCTCCTTTAAAACAAGAGTCAATAGGATGGACTTGGAGATAACGAAAGAGCTTATAAACAAGGTGATTGGTTGCACAATCAGATGGGAGGATAAGCCGGAGTTTGAGCCTCTACAGCTGGGACAATTGGCCTCAATGGGTCGACGAGAATAAATCATCCGGGGTGTTAGATCCCACCGAATGGTGGAGAAGTACTTCAAAATTTAAGTGGGGAACAGACTCATCCCAATGAAGAAGATCAAGCTTTGTGTTCTCAACCTTCAGGAGAGAATGGTGTTCAATACAATTGTACAAGTACTTATCCCAGCCGGACATCTTACAGAGTGCACAATTAACAGGACCGTCATGTACTATCACTTTGCAGAGAAGAAGGTAGTCGACCCAGGGTACACCATTATGCAAGAGATGCATCAAGTTTCCTTCTCCATGAAGACTCAGACACTCCCCTACAACAATGTCATCACCACCATTCTAGAGAAGAAAAAGGTTCACATCAAATCGAAAGAGAAGATCCAGCCTAAGTACTATGATGCAAACTACTTTGGGCTGAAACATTGGGTTTGGGAGTCGGGGGCGTAGATTGATCACAATGCCCCTAAAGGGGATATGGATGTGCCTCCCACACCCGGGCCTGAGGTGACTCTATCGGCTTCCACAGCTATGGACATTCACCTCGTCATTATTCACGAACCCTTAACGGGTAACAAAATTTAGAGTTTTTCATTTATGTCAAATTATCATTAATTAAAATTTCATTTAATTCAACTAATTTCTTATCCCACGGGACCTAAACAAAAGGCCTGAGGCATCCTCCTGAAGGATATGGCCGAGACCAGGGCCATGTCACTACGCATGGAACACACCGTGCGTAATCTTACGGAAGAAATAAGGGTGCTGAAGTCTATGATTGGCGATGCAATCAATGAACTTGTGGGGTATGAGGGGCCTGGGGTTGACGAGGATGGGTTGGATACCACAGATGATGAAGGAGGGTCAATCACCGGCACTAGCGAGTCTTCCACCGAAGAGTCGAAGACTAATTCACAGGAATGGGAGCAGTTCGTCGGCAGACGATGTTATCCCACCCTTGTCACCACTCTATTGATTGTTGTCTCTGATATGTTTGTTTGTCCTAGAACATGAAGAATGTTTTTTTGGATTTTATTAGGATTCTATGTCTTCTGTTTCATTTTCATTTTACAAGGATGCTACATGTGGTACGTAGAATTATGTGTTTTAGATATATACATGCACGTATGTACCTAGCTTTAGTCTCACATATGTAACTTCAACAAATCTGAGACGGATTGTGGTGAACTTGGAATGAAACATTTAGATGGTAGATTCCAAGTTCTGGTTGTACTGGTTACGTATCCCTAATTTATTAGGTATGATCTATATGTGCGGTCTCGCGCTCCATTCACATATTCATAACAACCATAACCAAAAATTACCCCATAATGGTGCGACATCGCATAAATTACTTGGAATGAAAGGATTTCAGGCACGGGTTTGAATCGAAAAACATGTATAACTTCGCTAAATGTAAACATCGACGTCACTGTTTACGTCGGATTGAAGTCGGTCACATCAAGTGATGGTGCGAATTCGGTCTTCTCTTCAATGACTATTACGCCTAGGTCGTACCCTTATTGACGATGTCGCAGGTATGTCGGTCAAAACTTTTACTTCGATTTCATAGGGTATTTATTTCAGTTATTGTGGAACCAGGGTAAAAAACCAATGTTTTACCTTGATTTTTAATAACCAAGGTAAATAATATCTTTTACTTCTAAAAAATGAGGTAAAAGAATTTTTTATCTCGGTTTTTTGAGCAAAGCCAAAAAAATGGAGGTAAAAGGGTGAAATAATAGGTTCATTTTCTTGTATTGTGTTTGTCACTTATATCTAACATATCTATAATGAAACAAATAATGATAAACATTCAAACAACAATCATCAACCCACCTTGAGTAATAGCATACATCAAAATTTATAGGTTAGTTTAATATAAGAAATTTAAAATGAAGAAAAAAATACCATGATAATATAAAATGTATTGCCACACATTATTCAAATCTGAAAATGCATCCGCGGAATCGAATTTAAAAGGAAAGGAGGAAGTGTTAGATTTGGGGAAATAACGAAAAGATAGAAGGATGAAAGAAGGAAAGGAAAGGAGGAAGTGTTAGATGTGGGGAAATAACGAAAAGATAGAAGGACGAAAAAAGGAAAGGAACGACGAAAGAAGAAAAAATGATGACAAAAAATGGTTGATGCTAGGAAGGAATGAGATAATAGAGGTGGAATATACTTTTAGGGCTTCCTTAAAAAGCTGTTCAACTGTCGTTGTTTACTTTAGTGCATTCCAGACACATGTTTTTAATGTTGGAACTGCCCACATTCTGCATTTTAAAAGCGTGTTTTGCCGTTAGAAGTGTCGTCGGAATTCTCTAATAATCATGTATAGTGCATAATTTTGCTGGATATCTTTAGACGCCATTTCAACCATTGTTGTTTACTTTAGTGCATTCCAAACACATGTTCCGACATCATAATCGCCCTTTGTAATGCACTTTTAGTGCATATTTTGTAGGGTTTCTTTAGATGGAGGTTCAATCATTGTTGTCTACTTTAGCGCACTCGAAACACATGGTGTGATGTTGAAACTACCCTCGAAAGTGCTATGTTAGAAGGGGGTTGATGAATAACTGCCACCTTAAGGATATTCAAAACCGTCTATCATAAATTTGACCATTGAGAAACATGTTCCGAGTTTGAAACTTAAGATAGATGGTAAAATTGAAAATCCATAATCAATATGTAATGGAGTCGTTAATGGTGATTCGTGCACTAGTGTTATAAAGGTGCTTCACTATTAGTAAATTTAGTACGTTTAATAATAATAGATAAAATAAAGTGATATTTATACAAAAATACATCAAATCAAAGATAATGCGATCATACTATTGCTTATCTATTAATTAAACCATATAATCAAACAGGTCTTATGAAAATTGACCAATAAATTGCAGTTATAGTTAAAAGGGAAGGGATAGATCCCCGTGATGTGAAAAAGCATCTTTTCATATGCTATTTTTTGTATCACACGATTTCTTAGATATGATATTTTAACCAAAATGCTTGATCTGTACACTAAATTTATGTTACTTCCTAAGTCCCAGTTAAATCTGCATAGAATTTTTTTCCACTTAAAATTGGCAAATTTTAACCACATAATTCAATAAATATACAAACAATAATACTATCGTATGAGTACTGTTAGATTCTTCATAACTGTAGAAAATAAGGGTAATAATGTGTGTTGTATTCATGAATTCATGATACATTATATAGTAGTACAGGATACCTATCCCAGCTAGGAAAAGGTAACAGAATACAACTATATCTACACTTATGGTAGGAATACAAATCCAATTCCAATACCAATACTAATTAACACTAATTCTGTAACAACACTAATTCCGTAACACTCCTCCTCAAGTTGGAGCATGCGGATCAGAAATGCCCAACTTGCCAAGTAAGGAATGGAACTGGTTACGTCCGAGAGCTTTAGTGAACAAATCTGCGGGTTGGTCAACCGTATGAATATGTTGAGTAACAATAGCGCCAGATTGTACAAGATCTCGAACAAAATGATAATCCACTTCAATGTGCTCAGTACGTTCATGAAAACTGGGTTGGCCGCTATGTGGATAGCAGATTGACTGTCACAAAATAATTTCATAGGAAAAGAGTGCGAAACCCCTAAGTCCTTCAACAAGGACCGAAGCCATAATAACTCACAGCAGGTAACTGCCATAGCATGATACTCTGCTTCAGCATAAGACCGAGAAACAGTAGGTTGCTTCTTGGTCTTCCAGGAAACCGGAGAATCACCAATCATAACAAAATAACCAGATAATAAACGCCTAGTAATTGAAAAGGCGGCCCAATCTGAATCACAATAAGCAGTCAATTGTAGAGTACTACGGGAAGAAAGAAATAAACCTTGACCAGGATGACTCTTCAGGTAGTGCAACACACGAACCGCAACTTGCTAGTGAGGAACACAAGGAGACTTCATGAATTGCGCAAGAGTATGAACTGAATAACTAAGTTCAGGACGAGTAATTGTCAAATAAATTAGGTGCCCAACTAAGCGGCGATACTGCTCCGGATCATGGTAGGCTAGACCTTCAACACATGCCAGAACATGTTGTTGCTCCATTGGAAAATCAACTGGTTTAGAAGCAGATAAGCCTGTATCAGATAGGATGTCCAAAGCATATTTCCTTTGCAAGAGAAACATCCCCTCCGGTCTTCTAGCAATCTCTATGCCCAAGAAATAGTTAAGCAAACCAAGGTCCTTCATGTGAAAACAAGAACCCAAGTATTTCTTGAACTCAGAGATGAGTGAAGAAGAACTACCAGCAATGACCAAATCATCCACATAAACTAGAACATGTAAAGAAATTGATTCACAGGAATAGACAAATAAAGAGTAATATGCCTTACTTTGAACAAAACCAAATGTCCGTAAAGCCTGAGCCAGTTTAGCAAACCAATTCCGAGGAGCTTGGCGAAGACCATAAAGAGATTTCTGAAGGCGACAAACCTAACCATGCGGAACTGCATAGCCAGGCGGAGGAAGCATGAACACTTCTTCATGTAAATCACCATGCAGGAAGGCATTATGAACATCCATCTGATGTAGTTCCCAACCACGTATAACAACAATAGTCAGGAACAATCGAACGGAACTCATCTTTGCAACTGGAGAAAAAGTCTCTGTGTAATCAATTCCTTCAACCTGACAATTTCCAAGAACCACTAGTCGAGCTTTGTGACGTTCAATAGTACCATCAGAACGAAACTTCGTTCGGTAAACCCATTTACATCCAATGGTCTTTTTATGCACAGGCAAAGGAGACAAAGTCCAAGTCTGATTCCGCTCCAGGGCAGTAAGTTCCTCAACCATAGCATCTCGCCTATGAGAATGACGGGAAGCCTCAAAGTAAGTAGTGGGATCTGCACTAGAAGTTACAGCACCAAAAAATCTAGAATGCATACTAGAAAAAGTATCACAATTTACAAAATCAGTAAGAGGGTAGAGAACACCTGAGGACAGTGATGACGCATGGGGGAACGTAGTCGAAGGGGGGGGCTTCAGTAACAAGAGCAAAAGCAGAATCATCACAATCATAATCAACCAAATACGATGGTGGACGACAAGATCGAACACTCTGTCGGGTAGATGGTGGATCGTCGGCAACTGGCGGAGAAGAACCAACAATGGATGGTGTATGGAGGCCGACCGTGCTCGGTATGGAGGAACCGGCATTGGACGGTGGAGTACGGCTAATGGTTGCCGGCGGCATGCCATCGGAGATGACCACCGGGAGGTTGTCGGCCGGAGGTGAATCTTCGGCATTGACCGGCATTGACTGGCCAGCGTTGACTGGTGGTGAATCGCCGGCATTGATCGATGTTGACCGGCTGGCATTGACCGACATTGACTGGTTGGCATTAACCGGTGAAAGGACAACCGACGTCAGCTGACCACCAGCAGACGGTGGAAGGGCAGCGGGGACCGGAAGCAGTTAATCGGTGGCGGAATGCGGATCAGAAAAACCGTGTAGCTCCGACGAGAAGAAAGAGGAATCTGGCGGTGTTATGGTGGCACCGCCAGGTTCATCGGATGAAGCAGATTGCTGAGTTACAGAATACGGGAACTGTTCTTCAAAGAAATCAGCATCCTGAGTATTAAAGATAACTCGAGAGTCCAAGTCGAGAAGACGATAACCTTTCTTTCCAGTAGGATAACCAAGGAACAAACACCGTCGACTTCATGGTGCAAACTTGTTACGATATCTAGGAACACGAGCAGCAAAACACAAGCATCCAAAAACCCGTAAAGAAGAGTAATTTGGCGTCTGGCCATAGAGTAACTCAAAGGGAGTACGACCGTTGAGAACCTGAGTCGGTGTTTGGTTGATCAGGTAGGCAGCAGTAAGAACACATTCTCCCCAGAATTCAATAGGAAGATTGGCTTAAAACCGTAAAGCTCGCGCCACATTGAGTAAATGACGATGCTTTCTTTCAACTCGACCATTCTGTTGCGGAGTATTAACCATAGATGTCTAAAAAATGATCCCAGATGCAGTAAAGTGAGACCGGAGAGGCAAAAATTCAGTGCCGTTATCAGCTCGAACTCGTTGAATTGTTCTTCCCCACTGGTTCTTGACTAAGGCACTAAATTATAAAAATCTAGAAGCTACTTCTGATTTAGCCACTAACAAATAAACTCAAACAGCTCGGGAAAAATCATCTACTATTGTCAAGAAATAAAAAGCACCACTAGAAGATGGTGTATTATAAGGTCCCCAAACATTATGAATTAATTTAAATAATGCAGTAGTATTAGTAGTACTTAATGGAAAACTATGTCTAGTCTATTTTTCTCTATAACATATAGAACAAGGTACATAATGTTTATTATTGCTAGGAGAAATAGAAGACAACACCGTGGAAGATGGATAACCAAAACGCTGATGCCATAAATCAGAAGAAGACAATGAAGCAACTGTAGGAAAAGACTGCAGGACAGGACTGGGAACACGAGCATCCAGCAGACGAACTTGTAGAAAAAGAACTTGTAGAAGATCTTAACACCGGATCTAGAATTTGCAAGATCCAGCAGACAAGAGTAGCATTAACCCCAGGCCAAACAGAAACATCGGGATGATCATCCTAGGGTTTGGTAATGGATCCAGTAATGAACTCAATCTTGTGCTTGGCCAGGAACGCGCGACAAATCACATCGGACCATTCATTGTAATTTTCTTGACCTTTCAGCGTGATCGGTACAAGTTGTAAACATGGACCATCGCCAGGACCAATGAAGTAAGGATCAGTCGACACACGACCAATCGGTAGAGTAGTACTAGGGCCAGATTGCAATTGCAGCTGCTGGAGTAAACCTGTAATCACATCATAACTGCTCATATCCTGAATCTTCGGAGCAGCATAACCAGGCTGATCTTCAGAGCCAGACATATTGTAAGAATTAGGTACAAATCAGGAGCACGGGACACGCCTACCCGGAGTGAGCGGTGGCACGTGAGAACGAGCAGCGGACGTCGAACGTTTGAACGGCGTCGAACGGCGATCGGCGCGTGGCGGTGGTTGGCGCGTAGCATTGAGTTCGGCGGCGCGTGGACGTCGAACGACAAGGATTAATGCAGCGGAAATTTTCTATTCAGGTTTTAGAATTTTAGGCTTTGATACCATGTAGAAAATAAGGGTAATAATGTGTGTTGTATTCATGAATCCATGATACATTATATAGTAGTACATGATACCTATCCCAACTAGGAAACGGTAACATAATACAATTATATCTACAATTATGGTAGGAATACAAATCCAATTCCAATACCAATACTAATTAACACTAATTCCGTAACAGTAACATGTAGTTTTTAAATGTCAACTTTTTATGTGTCATTATTATATGTAGTTACATATATTTACAGTCAAACATGTTTATTAGATACCGTGAAAAGAATTCTATGCAAGTTTGACTGGGACAAGGGAGTAGTACTGATATGGCATTTAAAACAAATTCCTATGTATTTTGAACTTAAACGTTGGTTTTTTCTAAGTAAAATATTATGTGCTAAGTTTGAAAAAAATATGATCTTTTCTAACCTTTGGAATAATTGTTGTGCTTTTTAAATTAAATATTTTATTTTATAATATTAATATTAATATTGCACAATGAAGAATAAACATATAATAAGACATGTTTGAATGTAAAATTACAAAAAAATATTATATGAAAAGTATAATATTTAAGTTGAAAAATACAATATTTATATGAAAAGGCTAAGTGTGTAATTTAAAAGGCACAATGTTTAAGTTAAAAAGTACAATGGTTGCTTCACTAGTGCAGGATTGCTTATTAACAGTGCCGTTGCGCGGCCTTTTTATTATTTTTGCCCTCGGAACCGTCGTTTTCATATGTTTAGATATTGGATCATGGGGTCACCAAGATGGTCAATTGTTGTTCAACTAGGGAATCTCATTAAATAACGGTTAAAGTTAAACCGATGTCTATTGTATAGAAACACAGGGGTTAATTTCAACCGCCATCTTATTACACCTTTCCGATTTCAGATTCTAAAATTGGAAGTTGAAAATCTTGTGTCGAAATTTGAAAAAATGGATTACATGCACATTTGTATCATGCGTGCATGTGTGTTTCATTTTCCTAGATGGAATCTGAAACAACTCCCCTTTGAATCATGATTACTATTCACCACATATATTTCTTCCAACCGTCATTTTTAACCCAACTCAATACACGTGATCGTAGCTCGGCCCACACTTCAAGTTGGCATAGAACTCACTTACAATGGTCAGGTTGAATGGTTGCGGAGTGTCGCAGAATTTTCCCCACCCAAGCTTCCGGATAGTTTGTTGAATGGGGGAGATGCTTCAATTCCTCTCTTTATGTGATGACGGCGTCCTTTGTAAGATTTATAGACCAACCTAGCTTCCTTGGACACGAAGGTACCATCCAGGTAAGTGTGCGGTGATACTTTCGGCAATGACGGGGACGGTGAATGGTGTATCCTTTCCGAATTAGATTTGGGAGGCATTTTCTAAAAAACACATTGAAGCATTTCATCAAAAACCTTACATGCAAGTCAAGCTATTCATGATGTCACATTCTCAATGATTCTACTTCATATGCAATTGCTAATTAATCATACCATAGAGGCATTGCAGTGGTTTGCCTAATTATATGCCAACCTACAAAGGATTTCAACAAAGATGGGTAGTGATGAAGACTGTATTGAGTGAGAGATATAAATTTGGTAATGTGAAAATAGGGTGCTGAGAGGGTTTAAAATAATGAAACATTTTTATACACCGGTATTCTATATATACCGGTGTAAAACGAGGCTTAAAGCAGCTGTTTAAGGCTGCTTTAAATATATAAAAAATCCTATCTAATCCGACCCAAGAGTAAATTTTTTAAAAATATTCCAAGTACCCAGCATCGGTACAATTACTGGTGCAAATTTAACAAAAAGAAATTGCGTTAGGCTGCTTTAAATGCCAAAAAATTAACATTGTCGGACCCGAGTGCAAAAAACAAAAACATTTCTAAGTACTGTGCACCGGTAGGAGTACTGGTGCATAAGTACAAAACAGAGTACCTCCCCTATTTTTTACACCGGTAATTTCATCTTTACCGGTGTAAAAAACCATCACCTAGTAGAAAATTTAATTAAAAATAAAACACATTTTCACCGATTCAATTCATAAACACTACATTGAAATCATGGATCATACCAACCAATTCATAAAAGAGTGTCAATTAAATATATTACACACTAAATCGCTTCATGATCATACAATTTTTCACAAAACATGATCACAAAAACAACGGCCAGGAACGACCAATATATCGCTTCCTCTTCAAGACATTATCCCCACCTACTATTTCACCTCTCCCATCAACCCACAGCCTATCACCATGAGAACGCCTTACAGCAACGGGTTCCCTAACATTTTCCAAACTAGGAAATACGGATGAAAACTCAGGACTATCAGTTATGGCGGGCTAATCAATCTCCTCATCAAAGTAAAACTTCTTCTCACACAACACCACATGATACTTCTCATTCGAATGGTCCTTGATGTAAAAATCTCTTCATGCCTAGGTAGCTAAGATGAAATTTTCATCTTCATATCTACACGATTCAAGTCAACCAACGTGAACCCCATGGGCTTCTCAACAACAACACTAGAGCCGTGTTCCACCCAACGACACTTGAAGAAAATAAACTTGAAATCTACATAATCCAACTCCCAAATTTCCTCAATCGCTTCATAGAAAGGCATCCAACAACAACCAGATGTTTATCTCTCTTGCTTGCCTGCCACACTGATTTAGATTCAATATATCCACATCTATTTTGAGTGGTTCTCTTCTCGTCCTTCGCCAATGTTGAGAAACTAAAGCCCTTAATGTCATAACCAAGGTATCGTCTAACGGTGCAGTTTGGCTTCCTTGCAAATGCCCGTAGGTTACTGGGCATCCCTTCGACATTACAATGATTGTAAAACCAGCTAACAAACCTTGAAGAATGCTCGACTCTTCCACCGGGGAACACATGCTCTTCAACATATGTTACAGTCTCGATACTATTACGCAATACATACAGGTGAACAGTCATCAACTCAGCATGATATGGTGTATGAAGCCTACCCTTGGAAGTGGAATCCCATTCCGTCTTTCGCAGTGGGGTCCACCTGGAACACCAACCGTTCTTCTACCAACAAAGTTTGTTGTACATGTATTGACTCTACCCTTCCCGGATTTCATGGTTGGCGTATTGGAGGCTTACGAGGTTCTCTTGCCCAACTTCATCTGAGGGGTGTAGCAATGATGAGTTGTTTTTTAAAGGTCTATAATAATGTCGGTAAAATGGTAAAGGTGGGTGATTTTACCAGGTTATTGGAGGAGTGTGGGGAAGGAATAGGGGTGGTTTTCTTTGTATCCCAATATTTCTGGGGTTTAACTTGTGAAGGATTTTCCCAACAACAGTTGGACGTGGAAGGACATGTTTATGTTTTTTTAGGATGTGGATGTCAAATCTATGCCTTTGTAGAATTCAGTAGTTCATATGGATAGACAATCAGATAAGTTCAGTAAATTGACAGAGAGCAGGATTATGGTAGAGTTGTCTGTGCATTTGGTGGAGATAGGCAGGCCCTAGGGGGAAGAGAGGTTGTTGCTCTTTTTATCAACATCTTAAGATATTTTGTGATTTTAATTATATTGGTTTTATGAAATTTTCTGTCAAAATTAATGATTTTGCATTTATGCAGGAATGACATTGTCAGGGATTACTGTAACTGGACCGAGAAATAGGAAGGGAGGCTGAGGGGCATTGCTCTGATGTTCAATTGAACCCTCAGCAGAAGAAGAATCATTAGTTTGGTGAGAGGTCTGGTGAGAGAGGTAGCAGAGTTTATGTAGCCCGCCAACCTACCGAAAAGGTTTTCGGCGTAGGGCGGCCAACAAGGGTAATGTTGTTTCCTATCCACAAACCATTGGGGATGTGTTGAAGGTTGGAAGATTTTTAAGGCTGGGAGAGTGCCTGCTCCTTTTGGTTTGGCTCTAGAAAATGTGAAGAACCCTGCTGCACTATTTGACTTGGCAGCCGAGGTATGGTAACAGTTTTTGGTTCAATGGTGAATGGTAAATTTTATGTTAGTAACAATGGATTTTTATGGTTTCCGTTGGTTGGTGCTATGGTGTCTATGGCCCAACACATTATTGGTTATGCTAAGGTAATTAAGGGTTTGCCCAAGTAGGTGGCTTAGTTAGAAGCGGAGCGTGAACCGAGAGATATTATGTCGAGCTGGAAGTAGAGGTGAATGAGGAATAGAGTTTGAGTAATTAGAAGGATAAGGTAAACATGGTAATGTGCTAAATTGAAGGAAGGAATCGTTATTTCGAGGTACCCTCGAGTTTTGGTGAACAAGTTGGTGAAAACAAGAGGTTTTTATGATTTCTTTGCGTACATGTATGCAGAGATCATGAATGCGAGATAGTTCCATGCATGGGAGAGCATACGTGCCAAGAAACCCAATTTGGACATTAAAGGGTTGCAGGAGGCCGACATTATTTTTGAGGCCGTAAATAATGCTAAGCGGGAGTTGGATTAGGCTTTTTCCCACAAGGTTGCGAATGATGGACATATTTTGTCTCTCAAAAGATTTGGAGAAGATGAGATCCCTGCCCTTACTAGAAAAGCTTGAGAAATGCGAGGTGGATAAGTATGAGGAGAAGGTGAATAAGGGAGGAGTGAATAGTAGGACTAATATAGATGTTGGTCCTCAAATTCTTCCACTTCAAACCACTGGTACATTTGGGTATACCATCTAGCCGAAGGGAAGCATAGAAGCGGCTAATAATGTCGTCATTGGGTGTGGTAGTGGGCAAAAGGGGGCAACTTGAGGCTTAATTCATGTAATTTTTGCTTAACATGGGAAATGTACGCCTGAAGGAGTGAGGTTTAAATGATGATGTTTTTTTTTGATTCTAATTGACGATGTTTGCTTTGTGGAATATATATTTGTAGAGGTTTAGCCAGGGTATAATTAGGGTATTGTGTGGTTGTCATGGAAGATTTCTTGTTCACGTTGTTGAGCTGTTGTCAGTCATATAAATTGATTGTGCAGTTTTGTTTGTGTCTTGTATTCCTATCTTGTTTGTTTGTTTAGTTCCAAGTTGTGAAAAAATTAGGGTTATGTTTGTAGGGCGTGTTTTAGGTATGGGTTTGGTAGGGATAGTGAGTTATGATTTAAAATTAATGCTTTGAGAGTGACCTCTGAATTGTGTTAGGGAGGGGTTAGCATTATTAAGGTATTTTAAGTGTGTGTTCTTTGTTGGTAATGCTTTTAGCTGGTTATTTGGCTCAATTAAGCTAGGGGATATGAGATTATAGCCTCATGACTGGGAAGCAAGTGATTGTTCATTGAAAAACTGAGAGTTTATGTGTGTAAGGGATATGTGTGAGCGTTTATTGGAAATTTTGTCCATTGCTAAATTTTCACAACTTTATTCATTGCCGGATTCATTTTAAATGACCATTTCACCCTTTTATTAAAAAATGAAAATTGGAAATTTGTGTAAGGGATCCATCTCGTGAATTTTCTAGGCCCCCTTGACGAAGTCATTGTCGGCGAGTATGTGCTCCATGATTGTCATTGCCTCGATCTGACCAGGGTGGTGCTTCAGCTTTTGGGTGAGATGGTTGATGAACTCTGGCTCCCCGTTCATCACCTCAGCAAAGATGACGAAGAGAACTTCAGACATCATGACGAGGACATTGTCGTCAAAGAGCACCATGGAAGCCAAGGCGGAGCCTACGGTGTCGCCATTGATGAGCGTGATGCCTTCTTTGGGTTGAAGCTCAAAGAATCAGACATTGAGTCGGTGAGGCACGACACTTCCTCGGCATTTAAGGTTTCACCATTGGGTCCCACGGCCTTGGAGTTTGGGTAACCGGTTGGTGATGATTATGCGCAAAGGTAGCGATGGGGTGATGTTGGCATTGAGGAAAGTGGTGATGGCGTCCAGGAGAACCGGATGCTAAAGTAGCCCTAGAGGATGATATAGATTCTGACCAGTATGGCGGTGGGTGTAGCGGAGTGCTGGGTTAAGGGTTGTGGAGGGGCGATGGGGTGATGTTAGCGTTGAGATAGCTTCCAGGAGAACCGGATGCTAGAGTAGCCCTGGAGGATGGTGTTGATTCTAACCAGTATGGCAGTGTGTGTAGTGGAGTTCTGGGTTAAGGGTGGTGGAGAGGCGATGGGTGATGTTGGCGTTGAGGAAGGTGGTGATAGTTTCCAGGAGAACCGGGTGCTAGAGTAGCCCTGGAGGATGATTCTGACCAGTATAGCAATGCGTGTAGCAGTGTGTTGGGTTAAGTGTGGTGGATGGGCGATGGGGTGATGTTGGCGTTGAGAAAGGTGGTGATGGCTTCTAGAAGAATCGAGTACTGGAGTAGCCTTGGAGGACGGTGTTGATTCTAACCAGTATAGCAGTGTGTGTTGCAGAGTGTTGGGTTAAGGGCGGTGGAGAGGCAACAGGGTGATTTTGGCATTGAGGAAGGTAGAATGGCTTCTAGGAGAACTGGGTGCTAGAGTAGCCCTGGAGGATGGTGTTGATTCTGGCCAATATGGCAGTGCATGTAACAGTGTGCTGGGTGAACAAAGGGGCGACGGGGTGATGTTGGCATTGAGGAAGGTGGTGATGGCTTCCAGGAGAACAAGGTGCTGGAGTAGCCCAGGAGGATGGTGTTGATTCTGACCAGTATGACTGTACTTGTAGCGGTGTGCTGGGTGTTAAGGGTGGTGGAGAGGGGATGAGGTGATGTTGGCGTTGAGAAAGGTGGTGATGGCTTCGATGAGAACCGAAGGCTGGAGTACTAGAGGATAGTGTTGATTCTGACCAGTATGGCAGTGCTTGTAACAGAGTGCGAGGTTAAGAGTGGTGGAGGGGCAGCAATAGGGTTAGAAGTGGTGATCTTAAAAGTCTAAAAAGAGTAAAATTATCATATTATATTCAAATATGAAACTAAGAATATTTTTGTCTTTTTATTATTGTTATATGTCGGAATGAGCCTGGTCAACGCCGGTCTCCATCTTTAGGAGTATGAGTTTTTTAGTCATTATCGGTAGAGGTATACATGTATTTTCAAAAAAACTGAAAGGTATATGTATACTAAACAAAAAATTGAGAGGCATGAAAATATTTTACCCATTATAATATAAACTCAATTTTACAATCAATGTCTTTACCTATTCAATTCCTTAAAAAAAAATCACCTTGATCTTGTTAAAACTCTCTTTAATTATGATACGAAACAAAATCGTTCTTTTTTCCCACACTCCACTAATCATATAAATATAATAGGAAAGAGCTTGATTTCATCCAATATCCCTTAATGAATGGGGACGATTTCCGAATGAAGACAAAAAAGATTTTGCATCACAAATTAATGGACGAAATAGAAAAAGGAAACTAGGGGAAAATATCTGTGGAGAAGATTTCCAACTTTGCAATACTCCATCTTTTTCAAATTAAATTTCATGCTTCATAATTTGATGCTACTACCGTACGATATTCTACCTCAAGCTTTGATCATACATTTGAATAAATATATAAAAAAATATTATCACATATGATATTGATGAATTTATCAGAACATATAATTTCTATCTAAATATAAAATTTTAATATTACATATATTATACATAGTTAAACACATGAATGAAGCAGATCTTTGTAAAAAGAATATTTTAAAAGAATCTTTACAAAGTCTTCAAAATTATTTTGAAGCAAAGCTTTGTAAAAGAACTTTTTAGTTTTTAGCTTTGGAAAATTTAATACATATTCCTCCCATTAATATGGGGTCATTTTAAAAAAAAAAAGAATGATCATGTTTCTTGATAATTGTATTTCTTGATAACCGGTTAATATATTTTTTTATAACTGTAAAATATTTCATAAAATTTGAGTTACCAGTAGGCAGGCATAGGCAGTACAAGTTATAATTGTGGGTAGGCGTGAAAACAAGGGACGAAGGCCGCATATTCCCCGAAGTTGTTAAGCGGCGCATGGGAATTCTAATGGCCAATGCCCAAAACCATGGGGCGTAGTAACTAATGTCCACCTCTCGTTTCTTACATGCACCCAGCTATCTCTAAGCTGTTCTCTTTTTTCCTTTTCTGCATGCCCGCCAGTGACAATATAAATATATATAAACAGAAAGGGTCGCGAAGAAACGTGACCAACTGGGGGCGGCTAAAAGAAACCGAGGAGGGTTAAATTGTCTCTGGCCTTGGCCTTTTGGTGCGTATGGAGTCGTCTATCTTGGGTTTGTGGCCACGTGAGTTCGTTTCTTGGATCTCGCAGCAGACTCGTACGCTCACACTCCGCCCAGTCTCGAGTCGCTGTCTAGTGTAGCAAAATTTTGCCAAAGAGAATTGGGTAAAGAGAAATATTTTTGATATATTTAATTTGACATATTTTTGACAAATTGTGAATACTGAATAGCATATACATATTTAATTGGACATTTTTTCTTATTTTATATCAAATAGGATATGGGTAAATTCTTAATTCAAAGTAATGGATCATCTATTTTTAAGAGACCGAGTGAACCAAATGAAGAAGGAATTAATGAAGAGGGTAGTAGTCAAAAGCATTTTCGTGTTGAGTTCATTTCGGATGATGTTATAAATGATCCTGGGAAACGTAAACCTATTAAGGATTTCGATATTTCTATTAGAGATCAAGTGATGAGAGAATATGTGTTAAGAGGTCCTTGCCAACTTAAGGGTCATTCTTTTCCAAAGACAAAGCAGGGAAATGACTACAGATGTTTTCAACCTTCTTGGTTTGAAAATTTTAACTGGTTGGAGTATAGCGCATCAAAGGATGCAACATTTTTCTTCTGTTGCTATCTCTTTAGGAATTCACATAAGGGATGTCGAGATGGAGAGGATGCATTTACCGTGAGTGGGGTTAACAATTGGAAGAAGCTCTTTATATCTTTAAGAAACATGTTGGCGTAGCGGGTAGTGCTTATAATGATGCAACTCAACAATTGTATGCATTTAAGCGTCAAAGACAGAGTATCCTTCATTCTTATCAGGCACATGGGCGTGAATTGGAGATTGCGTATCACAAGTGTTTGACAGCCGCTTTGGATGTGACACGGTTCTTGCTAAATCAAGGTATGGCTTTCATGGCCATGATGAAGGGCTGGATTCTCTGAATAAGGGAAATTATCTCGAAATGATTGACTGGAATTTCAAGCGAAATGATGTTGTTGCTAAGACAATAAATAAAAATGGCCCTGGAAATTACAAGCTCACATCTCCCAAAGTGCAAAAGGAACTGTCAAGTGCTTGTGCTAATGAGGTAACAAATGTTATTGTTAATGAAATTGGAGATAGTTATTTTCTCTATTGGTTGATGAGGCTAGAGATGCATCGATAAAAGAGCAAATGGGGATCGTTTTAAGATATGTCAACAAATAAGGATGTGTTCTTGAACGTTTCCTTAGTGTTGTGCATGAGCGTAATACTTCGGCTATTAGTTTGAAAAGTGCTATTGATGAATTTTTTGCAAAGCATAAATTATCAATGTCAAAGTTGAGAGGTCAGGGATATGATGGAGCCTCAAATATGTGAGGAGAGAATAATGGACTGAAAGCTTTAATATTGAAAGAAAACTCATCTGCTAGATATGTCCATTGTTTTTCTCACCAGCTTCAATTTGTTGTTCTTGATGTTGCTAATGATAATCGAGTTGTGTGTCAGTTTTTCGTTTATCTTGGTATGATTGTGAATTTAGCTGGGGCTTCATGTAGAAGAAAAGACCTGCTTCTTGATTTAGAACATGCTAGAATTGTAGAGGGATTGGAGAATGGAGATATTGTGAGTGGAAGAGGCAAAAATCAAGAGACTAGTTTGAGAAAGCCAGGGGATACTCGTTGGGGGTCACATTACACCACTATTATTTGTTTCATTACTTTGTGGGAATCTATTTTGCAATTGATTGAAAACGTCCACGATGATGGTGATGCAAATCTGAGTAAATCTTCAGTGAGAAGTTTGCTTGAGAAAATTAAGAGTTATGAATTTGTTTTTGTGATGCTTTTGATGAAGCGTTTGTTGGGAGTTGTAGATGTCTTGTCCCTTTCTTTGCAGCAAAAGAATCAAAATATTGTGTTGGCTGTGAGTTTGATTAATACAATGAAGTTTGAATTGCAACAATACAAAGAGAATGGTTGGGATGAGTTGTTAAATAAAGTCAACGCATTTTGTGTTAACCATGACATCTTGGTAGTTAATATGAAAGATGAACGGAGAATTCGTGGTCGTAGGAAATGACTTACGCAAATGCAGACCCACAGTGATTTCTTTCATGTTGATACTTTTCTTCAGGTATTACTTTTATGATTTACATACCTTATTTGATTTGATTTGATTTTTAATTATTTCACTGCTACATGCTAACCTTTTATTATTTGAATACTAGGTTGTTGATAGGATGATTCATGAAATGAACAATCGGTTTTCGGAAGCAAATATGGAGTTACTCACTTGTATGACTTGCCTTGATCCAAGAGATTCATTTTTTAAGTTTGATATTGGTAAGTTAGTTCGTCTTGCTGAACTATATCCAAGTAACTTCTCTGTAGAAGATCATTCCCGCCTTCATAAAAAACTTAGTACTTTCATTCATAATATACAACTTGATCATGAATTTTTGGCTATTGAGGACTTTGGAAGTCTTGCTCAAAAGATGGTTCAAACAACTAGACATGCAACTTTTCCACTGGTATATCGTGTAAAGTCTAGATTTATTTAGTTGGCAATTTGTGGAAATTATGCAAATATAGTATTATTGAGTTGCAACATCAAAGAAGAAATTTTGGTGAAATAAGGAAAGGTTGAAGACTGAATCTGAGAAGGATACATCTAGTCCAAGTTGTATTTGAGTTGGAGAATATATCAGTTCCTATATATGTGGGATTGGATTAATGTAATCAGAATATTATGTGGAGAAAGAATTACATTTGCACCAAGATGATATTTACGCCAGAAGTTGTTGATTCTCCAAGAGCATATTTACGCCAAGATGTTATTTACGCCAGAAGTTGTTGATTCTCCAAGAGCATGTTTACGCCAAGATGTTTACGGAAAAAGAAGAGAGAATATTATGGTATTTGTGATTTATGGAAATCTGAATATTCTGCTATATATTAGGCGTATGGAAGCATAGTTGATTTATGGAAAATCTCTACAAATATGGAGTTGTTATTATCAAATATATGGAGATATTGAGATAAGGAAAATCCCTTTATTTTTGGGATTTGAATATGCTTCAAGAAGCAAATTTGGAATAGGAATATTACGGAGATAATCATGGAGAATTCAGATCTGCTCATGGACTATATATAGAGGACAAACACGACTGCATTATTTTACGAACTTAATAGAAAAAAATCTGCATACAGATTTTTATCTTTACAGAATTGCAAAGAAGCCAGAATTCTATGTTCCAATATACGAACCTGCTGTTCAAAGTTCAGAATCACATACCTTAATTCCTCGGGAGGAGAAGATCCAGCGTCGACGAGTTTCGAGATCAGAGGGAGTCTGATCAAGGCAGATTGGTAGCTAGGGGAGCTAGCAGAATTCACACGTCATAGTTAGTAAAGATAAGTATTTTGTATGATGTACTATGTATTGTATCTTTCTAATTAGTGGATTCATTCTGAACTGGGCCAGGCCTCGCAGATGTAGGTGGATTTCACCGAACTGCATAACCAAGTCTTGTGTCATTAATGCTTTAATTTATTGCATACTTGGTTAGATAGGTTATGTTAGAACACAGTAGTGATAATTGAATTAATTAGGTAAAACCAAATATCATATCATCTTATTGAGTTAACCTTAAATCTACCAATTGCAACTGCTTCCGTTGAACGGGTTTTCTCCAGCCATGAAGAGAATCAAGACTGATTTACGCAACAGAATGGGAGATGAATGGATGAATGATGTTATGACAGTGCATATTGAGAAGGCGATTTTTGTTGGGATCGATAATGAACCAATTTTGCAACGTTATCAGCATATGCAACATCGTAGGATACAGTTGTCTCCTGTGCAACGTCCTGGTTCTGCCACTGGCAACCACTACAATAAGTCCATGTTCTATTCGACGGACTAGAATTGATAACGTGTTAGCTGAATTTAATTTAATTATAAATTATTTATTTAATAAATCAATTGAATTAAATTCAAATAATATATACATTATGTATGTCGAGTTGAAGTATAGTTTAGTCCAATAGGACAGAACTTTTATAGTATGTTATTTTAGTCGATAATTTTTTTATTTTTTTTATGAATCTATGAGATTTTGTATGGCTCTCTTTGCCAAAGAAATGGAAATACAGGAACAACTAAGATCTATCATGAGAATTCTATCCTATTGATTGACCTAATTCACTTTAAAGCTACGCATTTTCATGATTAAACAAATTGTGTAGAGATGAAAATCCTTGCTTCATCCTCCACAAAGTTACAAAGTCATCTGAATTTTAGCTCAAATTGAACCAAAATAAGGAAAAATTCTTAGGTTGAGAAACTGAGATAAATTTGTATCACTAGTTCAGTTGTGAAGCCTGTTGGCGAAGAAGGTGAAACCATTCCATTGTTCTTGTATACCAAAAGCAAGGAGGCACAAAAGAAGCAGCATGTAATTTGAATCGTTTCAAACATGGTTGTAGCTGAAGAGTATGTTTCCTTGCGAGAGTTGGTCAATTCCAAATTACGTCTGTTGTGGCAGTATCTTTGTGCATCCTTAAACAGCAGAATCTATGGAGGAAAACCGAGGAAAGCAGGTTTATGGAGTTGAGGCAAACAAAGGCAAGCACGTTGTATAAAGTGCAACAGACTTGTGGCATGTACCAGAGAAATGAGATACATAAAAATTTGACAAAAACGAGTTCAATTTGAGCACCACTCGGAAAATGATCTGTTAACCATAAAGGTGGGGTCTGCAATTGAAAATATACTCAGAGACCAAGACCTGAAACCGTTGTTATCCACTGCCATGTCCTCTCCTTGCTTGATTGTCGCTGCCATCTTCTATTTTGGCTTCACTTGAGGCTGGGTTGCGCTTGAGTTTTCTTATAGTGCCATAAAAAAATGGGGGAGTTGTACTTGGTGGAGCAAATCTTCTAATTGCCTTCGGAGATCACTGTACCCTAACTTTTTGGCGGAAAAGTAGATGATCCCAAGAAAATGAAGGTTGGAACCCTCGGGCTGAAGGAGCTCATCGTCAGAAACTTGATCTCGATAGGTCATCCTATAGAGAGCACCATCAAAGGCCACATGCTATTCTTCCACATAGTTGAGAACCAGCGGATCGATCCTGGTTACACCATTATCAATGATATGGTGATGGTGGATGCGAGTAAGAGCAACAGAATGCTCCCATACGGAAACTTGATCACCAAGTTGCTCGAGAACTTGATTCTTTAATGTATGGTAAAGAAAAATCGGATGCAATTGTGCATGGTATTATATATGGTCACAATTGTGGAGGGCGCATTCAGCCTTTTAGAATTTTTTTCTGCATTTTGTTTAGAGGGCGCATTCATGAATGCGTCCTCGGATTTTATATATATATTTTTTAACAATTTTGTTTAGAGGACGCATTCCCTGAATGCGTCCTCAATTTTTTAAAATTTTTAAACCCGAATTGTATAGAGGACGCATTGCATGAATGCGTCCTCATGAATTTATTTTTTAAAATAATCAAATGTGTTTATTTTATAGAGTCCGTCTCTTGAAAGACGGTCTTTCCATAAGTTATGGAAAGACCAAGGTTTAAAGTGTAAATTAGAAGAAATGAAGATAAAATTTTTGGGTTGCATGAACCGGGTTATAAAATTTATAACTACTACATGTTTCATACTAAAATTTTAATATTGCAACTAAGACCCTTTACCTTTTATTATTCTAATTAAACCACGTCTTTCCATAAGCCTATGGAAAGACCGTCTTTCCCAAGACTTTGCCTATTTTATATTGTTATATTTTTTAAATACTGTTTGAATTATACCTTTTTTAAATCAGTGTTATTAAAAATGGGTATTGAATTTGACATGTATATATGTACATAATTTTTTTTAGTCCTACATTTTATTAGTAAAATATATAATTTATAATTTTAATCAGTAAAATATATAATTTGTAATTTTAATCAGTAAAATATATAATTTGTAAATTATTCTTTATATTTTTTTGGGTGAATATAGTGTATTCGTAGAAATGTACAATATGTGGAGAAGACATGTCAAACGTAAATAAATGAGTGCTAAATGTCATCATGTAATCTACTAACGACGGCCTCTGCAAAGCTTTCCACCTGTTCCACATGGTGGAGGACATATGGTGCAGGATGTGCATCGTGGGACGACCATCTCAGGAGAAAAATGGATGGCGTCATCTGGCGCTCCCTCTGTAAAATCCTCCTCCATATCATCTTCTGTGTTCTGGCATGAACCATGCTGGACATGTGCAACACCACCAGTATCTAATGGAGCAGCATGCGACATGTATTGATGACTCGCAGTGGGAGTAACATATGCCGTGAAATCTGTTGTAGCCATGTCAAACTGTGAGGATCCACCATGTGACGGTCCGGCATGACTAGGAAGGGGTGTAAGATATGCATTGAAATCAGCCGTAGTAGTGGCATACTATGATGGTCCACCGTGTGATGCTCTAGCGTCTGTCGGAAATGCATTTAAAGTTCCAGCTTGTGATGAACCAATACGGTCTGTATGGGCACGAGCACGCGGTCGCCGACCACCCTGTCGACCAGGTGGAGTTGGACGGTGGCTTCTAATGCTAGTGTATCTCACACCCGGTGGAGGTTCGTCACAGTGAACGGATGGCTGGTGAAACTACAGTCTGGAGGGATCATATGCATACTGTAGAGTACGGGTGGCAACATCATGTACCTCCCTGATCATGTTCGTGATACGTGGGGGACAATCATCCAAATTTGTATCCAACATGATTCTCATCTGAGACATTGCTTGCAACTACAACAATGAGGTGAATATGTTAGTTAAATAATATTGAGGAAACGTATAGTATTAATTGTGAAAACTAGTAGACATTAAGGTAATACCGTATACTCCAGAGTAGCCCCATCTCCATGAAAACCCTCCGTAATTGTTTCGGCCCGGCCTGGCTGATCAACCAGGGTCATTGTTCTCCGAAAATACCACTCCATGTATTCTCGACTGGATGTGTACGGATCCGCTGGCCCTTGCACATAAACTTATCGCTGTCCTCGATGTTCCCAAGCATCGATATATCTTCTCAGTTCCACACGCCAATCCAATCTTAACCTCCCTCGACGGTTTCTAGTATGAAGTAGTTTTTGTTCATCCTTACTGACCAACTGGATGGGTATTGGCTGGATGAGGCCAAACTACCTGAGAACACGATGTACGTGATGGTACTCCACGACATGCCAGCTAATGAAGTCAACAAACAATAGCCAGTTGTTGCTACCAACCGTACAATAATGTGGGAGTTGTTGCACGACATCCTCTGTGTACGGCTGCCAAATAAACTACAATAACAGGTAGGTCTTGTGGTTAGCACTGAGAAACCTTTATAACCATTAGCTGAAGTTCAGGATATCCGAATTTCAATATACCTGTCTGTCATGGAGAGATGTTAGCTGATCGCGGTACACTTTAAGTACATGCGTAGGTAATTGGGATAAATCGAGTCGCGCTCTCCACCTGTTAGGAACAGAGTGAATACTATTAGTCATTCCTAGTAATTGCCTTGCAGTTAAAAAATTGACTCCCGATGAATTCAATACGTACCTGGATCCAACAGCACTCATCGTAACGATCACTGGTAGTCGTCCGCCCGGACGGATGGATGGGATTCGCTCCCATGCCCACAGCTGGCAAAACATTAAATAAAATTTAATATAATATACGAGGTCACTATCGACAGTATGTACAACTGACAAGATTAACCAGCAATGTTGCCTGTAGCAAGACTAGTGGTCCAGATATGGATTTCACTTGTGGGATGGCAACGTCACATAAACACCTGTACAAGTGTGCCAAAATGGCACTACCCCAACTGTATTGATGTGCTGCACCGAGATCCATCAGTAAAAACAAATAAACCAAAAGGATAAGGTGTCCGGATGTGTCTGACAATAGCATTCCATCAACAAGCAGTAGAATGAAAACCCTAGCCCGTTGTTGACAATCTGCCTCAGTAGCATCAATAGGGAATGGACTGTGTAACAAGTCTCCCAACCAGCTGGCCTTTATGCGACCTCCTCTGATAACGCCTTTATGCGACCTCCTTCATTCGTTCGTCTGTCTCATTTCATTTAAAATTCCATCATGGCGATCAGATATAATACAGATTGGCCTATCACCACCTACCACGTGGATACGTAGTCTCCGCATGAACCAGTCCCAACTCTCATTTGTTTCACCGTCAATAATGGCATAAGCAATGGGGAGTATGTAGTCATTCGAGTCATGCGTCATGGCAACTAGCATTGTGGCCTTGTATGCACCTCTCAAATGAGTGTCATCCATGCTAATCACCGGCTTGTAGTGGCGAAATGCATCGATAGACTGACCAAATGCCCAGAAAAGAACTTGAATTTCTGGCACCCACGCCCATGTATTCTATCAGGTATATTTGCCCACTCAACAATGGTGCTTGGATTTTCCCTGACTAGCTCATCTATATATGTAGGAAACTGTTCAAAGGATTCCTCCCAAGTTCCGAACACCAAATCAATAGCCTTCTGTCGAGCATACCACGCATTCTTATAGGAAAGGGTCACATTAAAATCCATCTTCACATGCGCTTGTACATCTTTCACCGTGTAAGAAGGGTTAGCGTCAATGTGGTGGCAAATTGCACGGGCGATCATCAACAATGTCAGGTTAGTGTTACCCGTCGATCGACCAGCCCCAACACAAGCATGACTACTTGCCCATTTGGTGATCTCCCACATGCCATGCGAAGCCTTTTTGCTGGCTCTAGCAACCCATTGACAATTTCTGGTTCCTTCAACGACATCCTTACATTTCGCATACCATGTGCGTGACCGGCTCTCCACGACTCTGTGTTCCCTATTCATCATGGAACTCCACGTCGAAATAGCTTCTACCAATTCTGGCTTCGTCCGGAATCGCATACCCAATTCCACTTCGCCAGTCGCTTGAACATAACGAGTAAATTCATCACCACAATTTGTTGGGCCATAGCCATCCTCATCAGGGCCTCCATAATCCCTAAAGTAGCCCTCCGTATCAGGGTTTGCCAAATTAAGAAATGATGGGGCTACAATGTTTGTGCACACCACTTCTTCATCTTCGTCCCCTGGATTCGAATCAGTTGACAAGGAACGATCATCTTCACTGCCTTGACCAAGTTCCCCTTCCTCGCCATCCGCATCGCTCCCAACATGACCGACAACATACTCACCAATTTCACCCACATAATCATCATCGAACTTATTCAGGTCCCCATTATGGCCACCATATATACCACCACTTGTGGACGGCTGAGCGCAATCGACGTGAACATACGCATTGGGTTGGCTAGACTCACCAACGACAAAACCTTGGCAATTAACAGGGGATGGTAAGGTTGGCAAAGGTGTACAGTTCTGCATGTTCCTCAACAACGACACGAAAGTGCCCGAACTAAGATCACCCGCATGGTCAATAGTGCTTGTCACATTCTCCAGAACGATGTACAACTCTGCTGAGGACAAGGACATTCGCTCAATAATGTTGAAGAATGTCACGGTAGACTCGTCATTTTCCACATTGTAACACCGATACTATATGGCCGAACCAATCAGCTCAGGACAACGGTAATATAATTTCAACTGAAACCCCCCACTAGCAATACCAAGCCTTGTAAAAATTAAATGAACTAGCTCGGAGTGGCTTAACCCCTTTCGAGAGTCACGTTCCACTCCGGTATGGGAGGCTCATAATACACACCCACAGTCAAATCAAACTTAATTTGATCCCCTCTATACAGATACACAATAAAAAACATCGAACTACTGCATTATACAAATAAATAACATTTAATTCGATATTCATAACGACAGTACACTATTATGCTTTTTCATTTTCCAAACAACAGTACCACACTAATTAAACTATTACTACAACTTTAATGCAAACAATAGTAAACAAATCACACATGATCAATTCACATATATTCACGCAGCCTCTCTTTCAAAAATTTCGTAGAATCAAGATACATAATCACTCAAACAACGTATAATCTTTAAAAACATTATCATCAACAAGAACTTTACAAGTACTTCAAAAATAATAATTTTACACATAATTCGATCGAAAAAAATAAGAGACCAAATCGCACATAATCAATCTACACATTCGTATGATAATGAATTCTTTAAATACCTTTAGAAGATTACAAAAATTCGCAGAGGGGTCAATGGCGGTCAACGGCAGTTCGAGAATGCTCGGGCTGCGAAGTTCGGAAACATTTCACGATAAATAAAAAAACATACAACCAAAACAACAATAGGAAAGCTAGAAAAATTACCCGACAACTTTGGAAACGAAGGCCGGCGACGAAACTCGGCCAATGACGGAGCAAGATGAATAAACGGGTTTGGATTGCAGATGAAGAAACGGGAATGAATTCGTTTGGATGGCAGAATGAAGAAATAGATGGGCTGCATTATATACAAACCGAGGACGCATTGCAAGAATGCATCCTCAAGGGCTCACGAGTTTCTACAAAGTCGAATTCAAAGTTAAGAAAATCAGGCATGCAAAGTCAGGGAAGTCAGGGAATCTCTACTGCAAAGTTTGAATGCTCAGGGAGGACGCATTGCAAAAATGTGTCCTCATGCAACGTGGATTTTAAAAAAAAATTAAACCGAGGATGCATTCCGGCAATGCGTCCTCTTCTTCCCCTGACGAAAAAAAATATTAATGCATCGAGGATGCATTTGGCAAATGCGTCCTCAGGAATTCAGAACAAAAAAAAAGAAAACCTAGAGGACGCATTAGAACAATGCGTCCTACACACTTGTATCCAATGCTAGACAATGTAGCCATAGATATAGAATTTTTCCCAAGTTGCTCTAGCAGGAGGAAGTCCCTTTAGTCCACATCCCTGATGCTTCCTATAAACTACAATAAACAGTACTTCGGGAAGAAACATTGGGGTTGGGAGAATGGTCTCTGGTCATGTTCAAGGCTGTTCTATCTGCAGAAGCGCAACCGAAACCCGATAGGAAACCCTCGACTGAATCCAGAGGTACGTATAACAATGGGTTTAATTTTCATTTGATTAACATGTTACATGATTTTTAAATCCTTTCATTATATTTAAACACTCACTCATTTTACGCATATGTGTACCTATATCGTCGAGGACAATATGGGTTAGGATCTTGGACGAGGTGTTGGCCGTGAATGACGTGTATTTTGGCTTGCGGAAAGACTTGGAAAAGGTCATAGTGTCCTTGGGGACTGAAGGGACAAGCAATGCTTCATACTCCATATTGATCTGTTGCACGAGAAGATGGTGGAGATCACCTTGCCGAGATGGGGGTCTCAAATGCAGAGGAGGATGCATAGGTAGACCACAGTGATGGCTCGAGATTCGAAGAAGAAACAAAATGATTGTTGTGGAAAAAAAACTCATTTTGGATGTTTGAATACTTGATTATTTTGGATTAGATGTATGGGTATTTTGGATATGGTTGGTGTATAACCAAATATTTATACACTTCTTTTGTTTTTACAATGGTATATTTGGGTATTTAGTTATTTTGTTGAATAATAGAATCCAACATCGCCCTAACAAAATCTACTGAAAATAAAATTTATTGTCAACCAATTTCGGCTACATGTCTTTGTGCATTTGATAGTAACCGAATGGTTTTTTGTTTGACGCTGACATCGGTTGTAAGTGACACACCCGACATCAACAATACACTACCAACCTTTCAACAAGCCTCGACAAAAATGCGATTTTGGTGTCGTCTATCGATGAGGCACTGTAATTCCACCGAAACCAGGCTGACGTCGCTAATATGCCTTCAGTCTGATATAAGTGACGTCGACAACATATCGGGTAAGGTGTTGTATAGTTACTACGACCAAGCTGATATCAGAATGCATCTCCACTGGTTTCCCATGGTCCATAGCCGACCTCGATTACTATATAAATGGAATCGGCGTGTATCCAATGTCGGCTAAGGAATACTCCCTCTGTCTCATTCTAAATTACTTATTTAATTTTTTACTGTCTTCAATGAGCATGTTTGACCGTAAATATCTCTAGTTACTTATGATAATGGCGCATAAAAATTTTATATTTATAAAATATATGTTAAAGACAAATCTAACAAGATCTCACATGATATATTTATTATTTATATTAATTAATATTTAGAATCAAAGTTTCCAAAGTTTAACTTTTAAAAAATAAATAAGTAATTTAAAGTGAAACGGAGAGAGTAGGTTTTACCTCGATTAAATGAAAATCGAGGTACAAAGACTACTTTTTATCCCATTTGAAATGAATGGAACGTTACAATTTGGGCCGGTCCTAATTTGGTTTGGGTCGGATCCCAGCCAGAACTAATTCATTCAAAGAAATAATCTGGGTTTCTGGGTCAGCCCAAAATAACGAGGCTCTTGCCCGAACCAACCTTGAAATCTGCTTTCTCAAAATTAACGAAAACAACCTGTGCGGCCTTCTTGATCAAACGAGCTCTTCTTTTATTAAAACAAAACTACCTCTTCTTTTTCATCGTTTTCTTTGTTTTTGGGTTTCTGGGCCAGCATCAAATTAATGAGACCAAGGGCAATGGTAGACATCGCATTGACCTCTTACTAATTACATACACTCTGTTTGTTCAATTCTAAAATTTCTTATTTATTTTTTTACGGTCTTCAATAAGCATGTTTGATCGTAAATATCTCTAATTACGTATAATAATTTCGCATGAAAAATTAATATTTAGATTATAGATGTTAAGACAAATCTAACAGTATCTCACATGATATATTTATCATTTATATACTCCCTCTGTCCCAGTAGTAATGACATATTTACTTTTTCACGGTCTTCAATGATCATGTTTGACCATCGAAATCTCTAGCTATATATAATAATTCCGCATAAAAATTGATATTTAGAAAATCAATGTTAGGATGAATTCAACAATCTATCACATAATATTATTATGTATATATTAATTTGTATTTATGGTCAAAGTTTGTCAAGTTTGACTTTGAAAAAGTAAATATATCATACTGGTGGGACGGAGGGAGTATTAATTTATATTCAGAGTCAAAATTTACAAAGTTTGACTCTCAAAAAGTAAATAGGCAATTTAGAGTGGGACGGATGGAGTATTATTTATCTCAATCTTTATTTTCCACCTCACCACTTGAAAGACCATTTTGTTCTTCACAATGGTAAGAGGTCACTCTTTACTACTCCTTCCGTCCCACTTTAAATTTTCTAATTGCTTTTTGGGAGTCAAACTTTGTAAACTTTTCTCATATGCTATTATACCCATTGATGTGTGTACTCATGAATTCAGATGGAGTAAATCTAGTTTTTGTTTGTTTTACTTGAGCCAATTTTACATCTTTGTCAGGATCTGTTCGAGTTTTACATGGTGCAAAATGTTGGGACTGTAACTATTGGGAAGCTAACCAAAAAAATATCAAGGAGAACCTGAAAATCCTGCTCGATGAATACATCAATGTCTTCTCTTGGAGTACCTAACCTCAGATTTTAAAGGAATGCCTCCCCACCTGGTTGTCAACAAGTTAAAAATCGATCCTTCCCTAAAACCCATCAAGCAAAAACGAAGAGCGTTTGCCCTTAGGAGAGCGGAGGCAATTAAGGAAGAAGTATAAAAACTGCTGAAGGCCTATGACATCAAAGAAATATTGTATCATGAATGGATAGCGAACCCCGTTATGGTGAAAAAACATTATGGAGGATGGCCCATGTGCATTGACTTCACCAATCTTAACAAGTGTTTCCCAAAGGACAGTTACCTATTACCACCAATAGACAAATTAGTAGAGGCAATTACTGGGTTCCAAGTCTTATCCTTATTCAGTGCAGACAAGGGCTACCACCAAATCTTGATGGCTGATGAAGATAAGGAGAAAATGTCGTTCATCACTGACATTGGAACATTCTACTACAAAAGGATGCCCTTTAGACTCAAGAATGCTTAAGCAACCTACCAGAGATTGTTTGACAAGCTGTTTCACAAACAGGTCTGGAGAAATATGGAGATCTACATTGACGATGTGGTCATCAAAAGTAGGACCTACAATGAATTCTTACTCGACCTTAAAGAAACATTCAAAGTGTTGGAAAATGATTGCAAAACAAGTTGAATTTCGTCAACTTTTGGGCTTCGTTTAGAGTTGGGCTCGAACTGAATTAGAGTTAGTGAGCATCGTTTTTGGATTCTCCTCTGCGAGTACTATAAACTCGACTGTTTAAACTCTCAAAACGGATAAAGGTTGAATGAGATATGGATGCTTAAAGAGTCACTCTTAGAATGGAAACCAGGCGGAAATTCATTCGCACATACTAAGTTTTCTGTAATTTTTTACTGTCTAAAATGCGTTTGAATCGTGTGGAAGTCTCTAGAAAGCCCAAACCGCGTAAAAAATATTCTAAGAATCACGTGTGAAATATATGAGATTTGATACGCGGTTAATCATAATAAGAAATATGATATTCTTATCTTTCCAAAATCTATTTAAATATTTGTAAAATATTTGGTGGTTAGAGAATATTTTCTCTGATTACGGTAATCAGATCTTCCACGTATCTTCCCATAGAGTTTCTTAGACATCTATAAATAGAGCCTATATGTCAGACAGAAACCTCGCACCATTCTCAAGTTCCTCCCTACTTCTAAACTTGAGTCTTATCTGCTTTCTCTGTCTTTGTCGGTGATAGTCCTTTGGGCTTTGTGTGACTCTGAGGTAATTTTTACTTGTTAAAATTACCTTCGATGGTTTTATCCTAGGGAACGATGTCCACAACGGGACTCATTCGTTTCAAGGACAACGAGTGTACTCGTGACTCCATCAATATGTGATATATGTGATTGCTTGAAACATGTTTATTAATTGTACGCGTGAATAATTAATACAATTTCATTATTGTTACTTATGTTAAATTGTTCGTGTAATTTCGTTATTTAATTTCCACATGTTTTATCAATATACATTTAACAGTCTTGAAACGAATGATTTTTTGTTGAGTTATATTGATTAAATTTAGTCGTAAAATTACACGATGAAATCGTATGCCATACATGTCGTAGCCAAATTATATTCCTATTAACAATATGAAATACATGTCTTATATGCCGCAATATGTCATACATGTCTTATATGCCGCAATATGTCATACATGTTGTAGCCAATGTGGAATGCATGTCTTATATGCCTCAATATAAATTAATGCTATGAAAATATGCAATATGCCATACATGCCGTAGCCGAATTATATTCCTATTAACAATCTGCAATGCATGTCTTTTATACATTAATATAAATTAATGACATGACAATATAAAATGCATGTCATAATACTCAACTAAATAGTTGTTCGAAATTTATGCATGCCAAAATGAAAATATGCATGTCGATTAAATAGTTGTTCGAAATTGTGAATACCTTATATCTTATAAGTTGCATGCTATATGTGCTGCACTTTTTTTTGTTGATGCAGTATAGCTTAATATCATGCATGTTGTATTCAATGGTTGAAATTGGTTGATGAATTCGAAATGAAGAATTCAAAATTTGTATGCTATTTATGTTGAAAATTATGCTTTAATTTCCTGTGGAAATTCTTTTAGAATAATTTATGATTTGAAAAATTGATTGGTTTTGGTTGTTTACAACAGAACCATGTCGAGCGATAAGACTACCCATGGGGCGATGCCGCTTGTGATTGTTCAGGCTCAGACTACCCCTGGGGCGACACTGCTTGTGACCGTTCAGGCTAAGACTACCCCAGGGGCGACGCCTCTTATGGCTGTTCCTCATGCTGAGAAACCCGTGAAGTTCAATAATTGTATGAACTTCAAGATGTGGTAACAGAAGATGCTCTTCTACTTGTTCACTATGGGTTTGGAGCGCTATGTTCGTGAAGATCGTCCAGTTGCGAATGAGACTAGCAATGTGGAAGTCCAAAATGCTGCGGTGGAATGGAACTTTAAGGAGTATATCTTTCGCAACCTCATTTTGAATAGCCTTCAAGACGCCATTTGGAGTGTGTATCAAGTGAATGAGCCTTCTAAGGTGCTTTGGGAAACTCTTGACCAAGAGTACAGGGGTGAGGAGGTGGATCCAAGAAGTGGGTCATTGGCAAGTTCCTCGATTACAAGATGGTTGATGTCAAATCTGTAGTTAGTCAAGCTCAAGAACTGCAAATGATGATCAATGAGCTGATAGCCGAGAAAATTATGATAGGCGTGATGTTCCAAGTCTACAACATCATTGAGAAGTTGCCTCCAAGCTGGAAGGACTTCAAGAGTTACCTGAACCACAAGCGAAAGGCGATGACCCTGAGGGATCTAATCCAAAAGCTTCGTGTTGAGGAGGATAACCACAACTCTGAAAGAGGATCAATGGGTCCGTGCCTATGGCAAGAGCCAATCTTGTGGAGGCGGGTAGAAGCTCCAAGTTGAAGAAGTTCAAGGCAAAGAAAGGATCCAAGTTGGGAGCTAAGGGTGGACTTGCTAAGAAGTCAAAGTTCACTAGCAAGTGCTACAACTGCAACACCATTGGCCACAAGTCCTCCAACTGTAGGAAGCCAAGGAATGCCAAGAACGAGGCCAATCTGGTTGACGATCTTTCACGTGATGTGGAGGACATCGATCTTTGTGCTATGATTTCTGAAGTCATCATGGTGGACTCCAATCCAAAAGAATGGTGGATTGACACTGTGCTACCAAGCACATCTGCTCAGTCAAGGAAGTGTTCTCAAACTTCAAGGTAATTGAAGATGGCAAAACCATCTACATGGGAAACTCTGCAACTTCCAAGGTGAAAGGTCGTGGCACTGTGGTGCTGAAGATGACGTCTGAGAAGGAATTGACTTTGAAGATTATTCTGTATGTGCCAGATATTCGCAAGAACCTTGTGTTCGGTTCTGTGTTGATCAAGCATGGCTTTAAGCTAGTGTTTGAGTCTGATAAGTTAGTTTTGTCTAATCAAGGTATGTTTGTAGGCAAAGGTTATGAGCTAGATGGTATGTTCAAGTTGAATACCATGGTTGTACCTCCTAAGAAAGATGAAATGAATGCTTCTTCTTCTGCCTACATGATTGAGTCTTCCAATTTGTGGCATGGTAGACTAGGAAACGTTAATTATGATTCGAAAAGAAGATTAATTAACATGGAGAATATACCCAACATGAAAATTGATACAAATCATAAATGTGAAACTTGTGTTAAAGCCAAGATGACTCGAACATCTTTCAAACAAGTCAAACGAAACACGAAACCTTTTGAGTTGATACATACCGATATTTGTGATTTCAAGTTCGTCTAAACAAGAGGAGGTAACAAGTATTTCATCACCTTCGTAGATGTTTGCATGAAATACTGCTACGTGTACTTGCTGAAAAGCAAAGATGAGGCAATTGAGAAATTCGTACTCTACAAAACGGAAGTTGAAAATCAACCTGATAAGAAGATCAAGGTGATTTGGAGTGACCGTGGAGGTGAATATGTAGAGCCATTTAAGGACTATTGTTCTGAACATGGTATCATTCACGAGGTCATTGCCCCCTACTCGCCATAATCAAATGGTGTGGCTGAACGTAAAAATCACACTCTTAAGGAGATGATGAATGCAATGTTGATAAGTTCTAGGCTACCACAAAGTATGTGGGAGGAGGCCATTTTGATGGCCAACTATCTTTTAAATAAGATACCACGTAAGGATGAGAAGACAACTCCCCATGAGTTGTGGAAAGGCACAAAGCTGTCATTTACGTACTTGCGAATATGGGGGTTCCTTGCAAAGGTGTTGATACCAACCCCTAAGAAGCTAAAGATAAGACCTAAAACGGTTGATTGTATCTTTATAGGGTATGCACATGAAAGTATTGCTTATCACTTTCTTGTACATGAATCTCACCATCCCGAGATTCACAAGAACACAATCATGGAATCTAGAAATGCGAACTTCTTTGAAGATGTGTTCCCTGCAAAGGAAAGGGTTAGATCATCGAAAATGACCATTGAGTCTGTAGACGAAGATGTAGGAATTCCTGAGGATCTCGAGGATCAAGAGGAAGGGGATGAACCTAGACGAAGCAAACGGATTAGGACTGAGAAGTCATTTGGTCCTGATTATCTAACGTATATGCTTGAAAGTGAGCCACAAAGCTATAAAGAAGCTGTGAATTCGTCTGAGGGTCATATGTGGAAAGAAGCGATTAAGAGTGAAATCGACTCGATTTTACAAAATTATACTTGGGAACTAGTGGACTTACCACCTAGGTGTAAACCACTAGGCTACAAGTGGATCTTCAAAAGCAAGATGAGAGCCGATGGTTCGACTGACAAGTACAAAGCAAGGCTTGTAATCAAAGGTTATAGACAAAAGAAAAGTCTTGACTACTTTGATATTTATTCTCCTATCATGAGAGTAAGCTCCATTAGAATGATACTAGCTATCGCCGCGTTACGTAAGCTTGAGGTTCATCAAATGGATGTGAAGACTGCCTTCTTGAATGGAGATTTAGAGGAAGAAATCTACATGGAGCAACCTGAGGGTTTTAGCGCTCCAGGTCAAGGAGGGAAGGTCTGCAAGTTGGTGAAATCATTGTATGGTCTCAAACAAGCTCCAAAGAAATAACATGAGAAGTTTGACCATGCCGTTCTAGCCAATGGTTTCCAAATAAATGAGTGTGATAAGTGTGTCTACGTGAAAGACACGGAAAATGGATATGTAATCCTATGTCTATATGTATATGACTTGCTCATTGTTGGTAGTAATGCAAAATGGATCAAATCTACCAAGGATATGTTGAATTCTCGTTTTGACATGAATGATATGGAACTGGCGGATGTGATCTTAGGGATAAAGATTATATGAAGCTCTGATGGTATCACCTTAACCCAGTCTCATTATGTAGACAAAATCCTTGAAAAATTTAACAAGAATGACTCAGAGGTGGCGATGACTCCAATAGATCCCAATTTGCATCTACGAAATAATAAATTGGAGACTATTAATCAGGTGGAGTACTCGAGAGTCATTGGAAGTTTGATGTACCTAATAAGTTGTACTAGACTAGACATTGCTTACACTGTAAGTAGGTTGAGTAGATACACGAGTAACCCCAGTATGACTCACTGGAATGCTATAACTAGAGTATTGAGATATCTACGTTTTATTCGTGATTATGGTCTATATTATGCGAGTTATCTTGTTGTAATTGAAGGATACAGTGATGCAAACTGGATACACGATATAAAGGATCTGAAATCACTAGTGGGTATGTATTTACACTGGGTGGAGGAGAAATCTCATGGAAATCCTCTAAATAAACTGTTATTACTCGGTCCACGATGGAATCTGAGTTTGTTGCCTTAGACAAGGTGGGTGAGGAGGCTGAATAGCTCCTCCAATTTGTGGAGGACATTCCTAGATGGCCAAAACATGTGCCAGCCATATGTATACATTGCGACAGTGTGTCGGCTATTGGAAAGGCTAAGAATATGTTGTATAATGGGAAGTCTCATCATATTCGACGAAGACATAGTTCCATTAGATGACTTCTCTCAACTGGAGTGATCACAATTGACTATGTAAGGTCGAAGGATAACATAGCCGATCCCTTGACAAAAGGGTTGAATCGAGAGATAGTTGAAATATCATCAAGAGGAATGGGAATAAAGTCCATTAAATGATGGGTTACGTACGTGGACACCCAACCTATGTGACTGGAGATCCCAAGATCTAGGTTCAAAGGGACAACTAAACTGCAAAGACCCATCGCAATCACTGAGGGGGGTTCATACCTCCTGTCTTATTACCTATGATGAAGAAACAATGAAGTGAGTGAAGGTTAAGCATTAAATTTCTTTTAATGATTCATGGCATCGAGTGTATGATACTTGAAAGAGCGTATAGTTTATGAAACTGCTCTTACACTAAGAATCACCTATGTAAGCGAGAAGTGTGGCCGCTTCGAAAGGGAATTGTTGGGACGTAATTCCTTAGAAACCTTACAGAACTAGGGGGGTGTCATGGCCTGATTAATGGACACAACCGAGGAAAGCACAAAGGCTAGAAAGATGTATGTGGGAAGTGCATTGTCGTTCGCACAAAGGCTAGGAAAGATGTATGTGGGAAGTGCAATATCGTTCACACAAGCGGTCGGGGAAGTTCAAGCACATCGCGTCTACTTCCTAACCAGTGGGCTAAGTGTACTCTCTTCAGGGAAAGTTCAAAGGGTGACACCTACTTATCCTATGCAGCATCTATGCCGTCGAAATGAATCTATCACCAAGTCAAACTCTGTGTCTGGCGTGATTGTTCTGATTCCACATCAATATCTATTCATGTGGGGGATTGTTGGAAAATGATTATAAAATAAGTTGAATTTTGTCAACTTTTGGGCTTCGTTTTGAGTTGGGCTCAAACTGAATTAGAGTCAATGGGCCATTTTTGGATTCTCCTCTGCGAGTATTATAAAATTTACTGTTTAAACTCTCAAAACGGATAAAGGGTGAATGAGATATGGATGCTCAAAAAGTCACTCTTAGAATGGAAACTTAGGCGGAAATTCATTCGCACGTACTAAGTGTTCTGTAATTTTTTACTGTCTAAAATGCGTTTGGATCGTGTGGAAGTCTCTAGAAAGCCCAAATTGCGTAACAAATATTCTAAGAATCACGTGTGGAATATATGAGATTTGATACGCGGTTAATCATGATAAGGAATATGATATTCTTATCTTTCCAAAATCTATTCAAATATTTGTAAAATATTTGGTGGTTAGAGAATATTTTCTCTGATTACGGGAATCAGATCTTCCACGTATCTTCCTATAGGATTTCTTAGACGTCTATAAATAGAGCATCTATGTCAGACAGAAACCTCGTATCATTTTCAAGTTCCTCCCTACTTCTAAACTTGAGTCTTATCTTCTTTCTTTGTCTTTGTCGGTGATAGTCCTTCGGGCTTTGTTCGATGGTTTTATCCTAGGGAACGATGTCCACAACGGGACTCATTCATTTCAAGGAGAGCGAGTGTACTCGTGACTCCATCAATATGTGATATATATGATTGCTTTAAACATGCTTATTAATTGTACGCGTGAATAATTAATACAATTTCATTATTGTTACTTATGTTAAATTGTTCATGTAATTTTGTTATTTAATTTCCACATGCTTTATCAATATACGTTCAAAAGTAGGACCTACAATGAATTCTTACTCGACCTTAAAGAAACATTCAAAGAACTCTAGAATGCCCACTTGAAACTAAACCCCACAAAATGTTTGATTGGGGTGAGGGCTAAAAAATTCTTAGCCTTTATGGTTTCTGATCAAGGGATCAATGTTAACTCAGAAATGATCAAAGCCTTGATGAAGATGAAGTCCCTGCGGAGCATTAAGGACTTTCAAAGGTGTTAACAAGCACTTGCCTTAGTTTAACATACTGAGAAAGGCTAAGAAGTTTGAATGGGCATATGAGTGTGAAAAGGATTTTCAAGCTCTATAGTAGCACCTGTAAATATTTCCAACCCTGATGAAAACAGATAAAAGAGAAACACGACACCTTCAAATATCGGCATCCCTTTTGGCAATCAGTGTTGTTGTTCAAGAAGAAAAATCACCAGCAACATCCAATTTACTTCGTAAGTATACTTTTACAAGTTCTAAAAACTTGATAAACTACCTTGGAAAGATTGATCTTAGCTCAAGTACATGTTGCTCGACGACTACGTCCATATTTCCAAGCTCACGCGATCGTACTACTCATCGGTCATTCGATTAGATAGATACTGTTAAAGCCCTAATCTTTGGGAAGCATGATGAAATGGGCCATCGAGCTTCAGGAGCATGATATCCAGTTCAAGTAAAGAACAGTCATCAAAGGCCATGCATTAGCTAATTTCCTTGTCAAGACGTCCAAACCAATTGTGCTAAATGAGAACTCATCAATTTCGACCGACACTTGGAAATTGTATGTCAATGGATTATTGCATTCTGGTGGGAGTGGAGCTGGAGTTCTAATCACTAGCCTAGAAGGAAAAGGCTATCCATACAACCTAAACTTTTACTTCAAAACTACTTATAATGAATCCCGCTGATGATCGTACTACACTTTAAAATTTTACACATGTAAATTATATTAGATAAAATTCGTTGAATATGTCATCTTTATTTTTTTGTTTTCTTTTATTCTAGTATATAGGAGGTTGAGCGAATGTGTCCTTTTCATTCAAAATAAAAGGATATAAAAATAAAATATTCAGCGAATCATCTTCATTCACGTTAAGAAAAAAGAAAAACAAAACAGAGGATGCATTCAGCGAATGCGCCCTCCCCATATGTTTCCGGGTTTACTTTCCACCCTAATTGTATCTGGGTCTAATTTATTCCACCCCTAAAAAGAAACCATTCGTCTTTGAGGCAATTGATAACCCCGATAATATGCCAAGATCGAAAAGAAACGTCATAATCATATTAAACATAGACGATACATATATAAAAGCTCATCATTAGAGGAAGAATATTACCGATGATGGGTCTCACGAAGAAGGATAAGCTGCAACGACCCTCTCCATTGAGCTCGAAGAGCATCTGTCCATGATGCTCTCCTTGTGTTGCAATGACTCAAGAGTTATCTCATTTCCTAGTCCATTTGGGGGTAAACCTTCTGTCGATGACCTCTTTGGTTGAGAACTAGGCTAAGGTAGCTCCTCAAATTTCTCTTTCCTCCAAGATAGACCAAAGACTAGAGTGGGGGCTCCGCAGTCGAAGCCAGTGGGTCTTGCCCCTAGGTCTTCTAGGAGGAGCTTTTGCTGGGCTTCTTCATTTTGTGGGGATCCCTTAAATCATTGGAGAAACCCACCTAAAATCAAAGAGGAATTCAAGAGTGAGCGCAAAATACATAAACTATTACACAAAAGGCATATAATAAACAAAGACCTTCGCCTCCTCAAATGGCAGGATCCACAAGAATTTTCCATGGGACCTCGATTCCTTGAAGAGGGTTCTTAGGGACTTTTTATTGTATAGAACCCACAAGGGTTCCCTATCGTCCATCGACATTTGATGACCCCATTTTCTTATTGTGTTCACCCTTTGAGGGGTCTCTCTCTATTTCTTTCTTCATCTCCTTCTTTTCCTTCTTCTCAGAGATCCTGGATTATCAACCTTCCTTATCGACCTTCAGTGACCCCTTAAGCGCCCACTTAGTGTAGACTGCACATGGCCACATATAGCCACTAATGCGAGAACTGACTATACTAGTCTTCATGGGACTCTCACAGAGTATTAGCACATCGGAACGCACTCTGGCAGAATCTTGAAAGATTTGGAGTCCTCTGACTCCAAATGACAATTCCATCAAGGAAGCTCATAGACTGTGTTGTCGAACATCAGTGGCTTTTTCCTACACCCGGCAATGTTCGTTAAAATCTCCAAAAAGCCTTTGCACCCTTGTTTTGAAAACTAAATGTGAATAGGTTATCACCACTATCATCGGCGGTCCTCTTGGTTTTCATCAAACAAAAGAGAGATCGAAGCAATGCAAAGTTGGGTTCGATATTGAGGTTGTAACACTTGGTTATGAAACCCATGATTAGGCAAGCCATGTTGGGATGGTTTTGGGCTGGGTTAATGACGAAATGCTCAATCAACTTCAAGAACATAGGAGGAAAAGGGAAGCATAAATAATAAAAAAAATGCCGCTTATAGATGACTAATTTCCCAAGCAGGAGACCGTGTGGAGTCTCCCTATAATTGAAGGTTGATATTATGGCATCAATTGGTACCAGAACCCACAAGGTTTTGATAAAGACCTCCATTTCAGAGGTCTTGTGGTAGGGTTCTTGAGATTTATTTCCTGTCCCCCCATCCGATCTCTGGCTCCGTCTTCTGGCTCCGTCCTCTATCTCCATCAAAATGTTTGGATGTGACTCCATTTTTAAATCTTTTTGGGTAATCTAATCTCAGCGAGACAGAGACATTAGAGCGGCATATTTTTTCTAGACAAGCTTCTTCGAAGGGTCTTCGCCATCAACACCTAGTTTCTAGGATGAATTATTCAAACCTTCTAAAATTTCCATGGGGACAACCTCTGGGGCCTCTCCTACCAAAACTTCACCAGTTGGTTGTAATTTAAGACTTTGAAGGGGGATATGAAAAATTCTCGTGACTGGGGATTGGGTATAGGCTTCTATTCTTCCCTCTTTCCTTTTTCTTAATAAAGAAACCTCCTCGGCGATATATTTTTCTTCCTCCAAATACCTAAAAAGGTTATCATATTCACCACCTCCTCGATAACTTGTCGAAGCAGTGGTCAAAGAATTTCCACCATCCCTTGGCGGCGGCGACAAAGACATATTCGCTATAAATAGTGGACAAAAATCAAGAGAAGAAGAATAAATGACTTGCTAGTTTTTGAGGAATGGGATTTAGATTGGAACTTGAAGTTGAAGTTAAAGTTCCTTACAGATAGAGCTGAAGAAGTTCTTGTACGCGTGCATAAATGAATTGCAAGTGGCAAGAAAGAGGGAGTTAAGGAGTAATGGAGCGATTTTCAAAATTGTAATGATTAAGACCCACCGTAAAACTCGGTGAAACGTGCAGTAGTGGGGAATCTTTTCCTCTCTCCACTTATATATCCTACATCTGGCACACGACTAGGTAACTTCCGCCGACATGTATATAGCAAGGATTGAGGGCTCCAATGATCGAAAGATCTAGAAAGCCAAAAGCTGTCAGTGATGAAAATCTTCTAAGGCTCCCTTGTCTTTCTAGGGGCTACTGATGTTACCTAGGCTCAAGGTCCAGTTGATCATTGACCACCATATAATCAATGGGTTGAAGAGGCCCACACAGTGAGTATATTTGACATACATTCCAACATGGAAATTGTGATTGGTATTCTAATCATAGATTGAACACTAATACTTCTTCCACAGGGAAAGGGAATCCTAAGCCTTGACAATCTTGGAAATCTCACATGATCTCTACCCTATAATACATGGGTGTGTTCAACCTTTTACTCATTCACAACTTATTACGTACTTTCATACACGCTTGCTAGCTTAAACATCAAAGAGTTTACCCCTCGGGACCTCCCGAAGGCTTGTTTTTGTAGATCGACGATCGAGTATTGATGGTGCAACATAGACGGTATCTCTAGATATGCATTAATTAATTAGATAAGTCTGGACACCGGTGCCATGCCAAAGATCACCTGCACCTCCTGGAGAGTCATAATTCATCGTCGCCACCAATGACATGTTAGCTCTTGAGGAGGTGCTTGTAGGTGCGAGACTTGCCGATTATGGTGGAACAGCAATGATCGAGTCAGAATCATTATTTGATCAAATTATGTTGAAATTAAATCCATGTGGTACTTACATGCAAATCCAAACGACACCTACTCGGACTTCAAAGTTTCAAACCCCAGCCCCTCCCCCAACCCAACCCCGTCACGCCTCAAACCTAAGCACAGATTCACCATCGATTCCCATCCCTAGCCCTCGCCCCGCCCCAACTCTAACACCAATGGTTTGCCCCACCCTACCCCCACTGTCAATTCCTACCGATTCACCCCTACCCTAACCCCATCACCAATTCCCACAACTCTACCCCTGCTCCAACCCCCGTCATCGATTCCTACCGATTCGCAGCTGAGAAGAAGAAGAAGAGGGCGACAGAGAAAAAGAAGAAACTGCTAATAGGAGAGGAACTATAGAGGAGAGGATTTGCTAGAAAAAGGCAGGTTTTTATTATTTATGAATAGACAAGGGTAAAATAGTCCTTTCAACTTTATGAATTAAATTTATTTTTTTCCAATAGGGGTATAATGGTTTGTTTACTGAATTTCGGCCAATTTCAGGTTGCTAGGGTTATATTGACACTTTCGTCCAAAACTTAGGGTTATATTTGCACTTTCAAATTTTACAGGGTTAGATTTGCACTTTCAAATTTTACAGGGTTAGATTCACACTTCCGGCCAAAATATAGGAATATTTTAGAACTTAACTCAAAAAATAATTACTACTATCTTTCTTTAACAACGTTGATATATTAAATGATACTAAAATATAGAGTTGGCAATTGGGCCGGGCCGCTGGAGGATAGCACAGACCCGGCCTAATATTAAGCATATTACACATGCACGTTTAAGGCTTGAGCACAATTCAAGCATGAACTAACGGGCCTCGTGCCGGGTCTCAGCGGTGAGTTGAGTAAAATTATGAGCCTGAGCATAGCACGACATGGATAGCACGAACCCGGCCCAAAAAGCCTTTTGGGTATAAATTATGATAGTATGTAATGTGTTTAATAAAAAATATGATTTTTGTGTGAATTAAGTTTATGACATTCAACTTTTTTTGTCATTTTCTTAACCACAAACTCAATATACCACATTGGTAATTTATTTGATTTGTTTAATTATATACTTATATTAGATTAACTATGTTTTATAAGATGACTTCCAAATAAAAATAATTAAACAAATGATTCATTTATATTTTATTCATTAAATACGGCAATGTGTTGTAATAAAATGTAATAAACTATAAGTAATTAAGAACGGTTATAAAATTTGTAAGTTGAAATTTTAAGACATACTTAAATAAATTTAATTAATTCTTATGTATTGAAGAATGAATAAAATCATTTCTAATTTATAATTATTCAACTTCTAATTTAGAATTTTCAGCATACATGATTGATAACAATTTCAATTTACAATAATATTTTAAAAATATCTTATATATATGGTATATATATATATATATATATATATATATATATATATATATATTGTACATGTACTTAGAATTGTATTTATATTCAAAAAATCATTATATAAATGACTAAATTTATTTCGCCGATTTAACTCAATTAGACAAGCGTGAAACGATTCTACACATGGAACGATCACGACGTGACACGAAAAGCATGATGCACATGGGTGAGCTACGAGCCGAGTTTATTTTAATAGCACGGTACGAAACGAAACGAATCACGAGAGGCGCAAGAACGGTTGTGTACCTCAAATTATTTAAGCACGATACGAGCACGGCATGATCATGGCACGAAGCCAGCTCTACTAAAATACACTCTATTTAATTTATTGTGACGTTTCATTTACACATGATTTAAATAAAAACTAAAATGGATCTTAAATTTAAACTGAAAAACTCAACATTAAAAAAAAATTGTTCGACAAACAGTTAAAAGAATGCAATTCAATAGACGTGCCTCATTTCTGAAATTCTGGGACCCCCAAATTATAGAGTTGGTGCCGGATGATAATTGTTAGTCGGTACATGAATCTGCAGCTTCGACAATGCCAGCCCGGCACCAGATCTTCTTTTCCACAGATTGACATCCGACGGTTGTGGCGTTTTCCCGGTCACCGGCAATGGAGGATCCAGTTCACTGATATCCAAATCATTAATTCTGGAGGAAGATGGCGGCGCTGTCGGAGGATTCTTCCCGGAAAACAATCTTCTGAGCTTTGTATACTTGATGTTGCCCGTGTTTGAGGTTGCCGTGGCGGCGGACGCAGTGAGCCTAAACGGCGCTGAAAATTGGCTGCTCTTTTTGACTTGGCCGATGCAGCTGACTTTTGGAGAAGAGGGATCTTTGGACATGGAAGTTGAACGATCTTTGTGATTTCTGGATCTGACATCTCTGGTTGATACTCGGCAGATCAGTGGCAGAGTTGTGTTCTGTTTGTACAGCCTTTCCTGATGTAGACGGGGATGAATGTATCGACACCCATTTCCCATTCGATCTGCTTTTAGTGCAAGCTTGCGGTTTAATTTTTCAGGAAGGAAGAAACAGGGAGCACGGGCGTAACCACCTCAACTTTAAATGGCACTCCTATTTGGATGGTTATGAATGCGACGGAGCGAGATTTTCTTTTTTTTAGTTTCTTTGTTTTAGTTTCTTTTTTTTTTAAATCAGATTATTTTTAGAGATAAATCAAATTATTTATGCCCGCCTACATTTGTAGTAGACTGATTGAAATGGAACGTGGTTACCTATCAATTTTTTGAGATTGGTTTTTTTCGTAACATTACTGACAAGCATTCCAATTATACATTGTACTCTCTTGTTTTGAAAACCATATTAATATATAGATTAAGTAAGGTTACAAACTTGTCTGCCAAATCGTGTGAGCTATTCTGGGAATATATTCTATTTGAAAACTATAAAAGCTAATATTCATGAAGAGCTTAGAACCGATTTAGGATCCTTTAAAGCCACAACCAAGGTTGCAGCGTCAGTCAAAATTATGATATTTCCATGCTGGTGCTTTGCTGTAGCTTGTGCCGCTCTCCAGCACGCAAACGCCTCAGATTGGACCGGTGGAGTCGCAATGAAAAAATCCGATCCAGTCTGAAACCTGACCTTAATAAAGTCGGTGTGCATGTAATAGCTACATGTTAACCAAAAATCATAATTTCTTACCAACTTTCTTCAACTATTTCCGGCTTTAACTCAAAACCCTACAAGAAATTTTAACATAAAATAAGATAAATGAAATAAGTAAATAAATAAATGGGCAAGCAAATGATATCAAGTGACGATAAAATATTAGTTTTAGTATATGTTTCATTTAAGAAAGAGGAAGTGAATAATAGTGCGCTGAATCAGAATGGAAATGGGATATACAATTTGCACATTTTAAAAGAGTAAAGTAAGAAATGATAAATTGAGTTGTCAAATAATTATCTAGATTTAATAAAAGCATCTCCAATAGTTTACCTTATGACTTCCTCTAAAACGAATATTCCTTTAAATTATTGAGGAACACTAATTTTATAACTTTATAATATTTTTTCATACTCATAACAATTATATATAATGATAATTTTCATATGTAATTACAAATAAGAATAAAACAAATAAATAAATATTTAGTAAATTCTATATGTCACTCTATATTCTATATCAACATTTTAAATTTATAAACTATTTCATATCCAATAATTTTTATATGCAAAATCTTGGGAAAGACGGTCTTTCCATAGGCTTATGGAAAGACGGGGTTTAATTTGAATAATGAAAGGTAAAAGGTCTTAGTTGCAACATTAAAATTTTAGTATGCAACTTGTAGTAGTTATAAAATTTATAACCCGGTTCATGCAACCCAAAAATTTTATCTTCATTTCTTCTAATTTACACTTTAAACATTGGTCTTTCCATGACTTATGGAAAGACCGTCTTCCAAGAGACGCACTCATTTTTATATGTGAGTATTTATGTTAATATTACCAGTTAAATAATATATATGGATGTTTAGAAGTTATATATATATATATATATATATATATATAAATAGATGTATTACAATATTAAAATCAAAGAGTAATAATTAAATTGAGTTAATATAAATAAATTATCATTTTTAATGTTTGTATTATTAGAATTTCATGATAAAGGCTCGTGATAATGAAATCACAATTGAAATCAAATATTGACAACTAGTTTGCATGTAATTTAATACTTATATTAGTATAGAGTCTCACAATATTAAAATTATAATTGCCCACTCATTTTAATTGTAAAATATAAATATAATAAGTTAAAAAAGAAAAAAATAAAACAAAAATGAAAGGGCTTGCCTACCCCTATCTAGGTTGCCCTTCCCCCGGTAAACCAAATAGCATCAGCTTTATCACAGACAAGTAGAGCCACGGATGGATAAGGTGAAGTTTCGGCCTATGCACTATAAATACCGGGAGAAGCATGGGTTATCCTAAACTAAAAATCATTCTCTCCCGTTTACATAAAAATTACGGTGAATTTCAAGTAGTCTAAACAAATTAGATTGGAGTTACGGCAGTATAAAAAGGTCTGCATTTCCAATAAGGTGAGTGTTTTCATCGCATTACCACAAATAAAATTAAAATTTATTATATATATTATGTATGTTAAATTTAAATATGTTAGTTTAATATATATATATATATATATATATATATATATATATTATGCCTGTTAAATTTAAATATGTTAGTTTAGAATTTTTATGTATTCTTTTATACTGGTTAATTTTAAATGTGTTACTTTAGAATTTTATACGTATTATTTTATGCCTGTTATATTTAAATGTGTTAATTTAGAATTTTATATGTTATATAAAATGGTTAAAATATTATGTTCTATTCATGTCTATTATTTGGCTTCAAACTAATTAAACACGGTGTGTACTTTATCACACTATGCTTAATCATTGTGAAACTGAGTGCATTAACTGCTCTGATATTTTATGTGGATGACCGCCTTGTACTTTATCTTGCAGTGTCAAACTTGGATTATGTGCTACCTGATTGTTTGTGCTTTTCGGGGTCTCCGACACGATTGTAGTTAGGTCAAAGTCGGCGGGGAACGGTATAGACCGACCGTCTGATTAGACCGGCTACACGTGGAGTTTCTGGTATGCTAGCATAACCATCTGGTTTTTTGATACGAGCTCATCATTAAATATATTGAGCATAGTTGATGAGTACGGTTTTCTAGATCGCGATAGCATTCGGGCATTATTGAGAGGCTTATGCCCCGGTGTCAGTCACAGTGATCATATAGGCACTTGAGTGCATTATGGCATAGCCCACCCGTTTCCTTTTACTATGTGCTAAGTCTTATATGACTATGTGCTAAGTCTTATATGACTATCTGCTTTATGTGACCACTAAATTTAACTTTGCAAATATTGGCAATGGAACCTCACTAAGCAAGGAGCTTACCCTAGTGTAAACAACTCTCTCAGGTGTAGATGGACCGTAAGAGAGAAGTGCACTGGTGTCTTTACTTCTTTTGAGGAAAGATCCTGGGTGAACCTTTAGAATATTTTTTTTAGTTTGTAAAATAGTTGTGTAAAATATTAACGTGAACTGATCCTTACCGGATCCTTTAGAACTTATGTTTGTACATTTTAGTTAAAACTCTTATTTAATACTTGTATTAATACTTCCACTATAATAGTAAGCTAGGTTTTGAATTTTTCTGAATTGCTTCCGCATAAACTTTATCGCTCGTTACTGCTTTTGAGTAATCCAACTCGTGGGATTCTCAGTGGCGCGCCCAAATCCGACCCGATACTTGTGTTGAGCAGGTAGGTTGCGGGTTTGGGGTGTTACACCCATACACCTCTTCATTCGATCCTGCTTTTATGATTTTCCAAGTTGCTGCCCTAATCGATCTATTTTTCTGAAAGAACCCATCGAAGATGATTCAGGTGTAACCCTCCTTTTGTAAAAGCTTTGCTGCCCGACTATCTATTGGATTTTCCGATGGTAAACCGCTATCGCTCTGGTGCTCCGCCAGGTATTTTTCGGGTGATGCCATATAACGAAGTTGAAAAATCCACGAGTCCCTAGCCACCTCCCAACTCTGTATCAGATTCACCTTTTGAAGTTTGATTATCTCCGAGTTTCTATTCTTCCATATTTCTCACAATATAAGATTGACATCAGGATGGTCTCGTTATCTGGTGCCATGTGCATCCACTGTATGAACCATTCCAAGAACGAGACTTGATGACCTTGCGTGAAAACAAAGCCCAGTGATGAGGCCCTCTGGATTCTCCTCGATGTGTCACATTGCAGGAACAAGTGTGTGTTATCTTCCTCCATCCTCCCGTATCTTGCACAGGAAGGATTATTTGATAGCTTCCTTCAAGTTCGATTATGTTGTGTAGGCAATGAATTTACTAACAGTCTCCACACAAAAAATTGTAGCCTATGAGGAAGCTTTAGTTTCCATATATTGTTCCAAGTTTTCTCATCACACAATACTGATGGCAACCACTTATGTCTGGTGGTGTAAAAAAAGGTTCCCCATTGCCAGATGGTACCCTTTCCTTACTGTGTAATCTCCATTGCAATTTGGCCTCCAGAGAGGGATGTTCGGCCCTGTGTCAGACCTATTTAGGTGTGTTGAGAGAATATGAGGAACAACATATGGCGGGAAGATAGCTCTGACTAGGAGTGACCGCCAAGTTCTGTGCTCCGATAATAGATGTTCTACTCTCAGAGTCGTTGTTGTTTGCACAACCGAGTTTGGAGATAGTGGATTTTCCATATTTAGAATCCACTGATCAGTAAGCTTAGTCCTCTTATCGTTTACAATTCTCCACAAGAGATTCTCTGTGACAATAATCTCCGTTTTAACATGAATAGCCGTGAAGTCCTCTCTCAAATATTTGGCTTTATACACTCTTGTTAGAAAACTGTCATCATAAAACATGATTTTCCATGCGTGTTTGGCCAGCAAGGCCGTGTTCATTCCCATCGCGGATATGATTCCAAGCCCTCCTTTCCTTTTTGAGGTAGGAATGACCCTCCAAGATTTCCAATGCAGGGGTTTGCCATTAGGTTTTCCTCCCCATATGAAAGCTGTTGTCATCATATTAAGCTTTGAAAGGATTGCAGAGGGAATTCTAAAGATGCTGAGTGGGTATAAAACTATGGAGGTCAGCACAGGTTTGGCCAAGGTCACCCTTCCTGGTAGGTTAAGTAGCCTTCTTTTCCATGATGAATACTTGTATACAAGTTTCTATATCAGATTTTGGAAAATGGCTCTCTTTGAGGAGTCAAAGACTATATTCATTCCCAAATATTTGCCTTTGATTCCCTCAACGTGTATGTTTAGAGTGTACCTCGTATACTGCTGCATCTTAGGCTGTGTATTTGGATTAAAAAGGATCTAACATTTGTCAAAATTCAGCCTATGACCTGAGAACCTAGCATAGAGATCAATAGTTTTCGCTAGGTCATTCACGACTTGATAAGTGCATTTAGTGAAGAGAATGTAGTCATCTGCATACATGAGGTGATTGATTCTCATACTATATCCTTTTAAATCTATTGAAACCCAGTAAAATTTAACACTCCATCCTTTGAATAGTGATGCCCTCCTGAGTACACTAACCGCTGCACCACCGACAAAACCAAAACCAGCACGATCACACATTTATCGACTACCTGCAAGTTTGAAATCACAACGGGGATCACCAACACGCACTACTAAAAACAACTCATTTTACTTCGGGTTATTCAGAGCTTTTTACTAAGGCTTTTTACCGGGATAAAAGAGCAACAGTAAGAAAACTATTTTTTACCTTGGTTCAGAACCGAGGCAATGAAAAACTTTTACCTCATTTTTAAAAACCTTTACGACGATATCAGACTCATGTATAATGGTGATGAAACCATTGCTTATCATGGCCGGCCCTAGCCCAGTGCAGGCAGGTCGACCGCACTGGGCCCAAAATTGGGAAGGGACCAAAAACATTAAAGTATTTATGCACTGCACACTTAAGTTAGGAAGTGTCCAAAGATGAAATGACACATCTAAAATAAATTGAAAAGTATTTAAGTTGGGAATAAGGCAAAATAACTTCCCAAACTTTTAAGAAATGGGTAAAATAATGTGTTAACAAAATTAGTACTCTGAGCCCACATTTAAAAAAAATTTATAGAACTGTACCATAAAGAAAACCTTCTGGACTCAAATTTCTTCTTGTCTTTTTTATATTTTGCGTTCCGAATTTTTGTATTCTTTTTTTGGCAAAGTCTTGGGAAAGACGGTCTTTCCATAGACTTATGGAAAGACGGGGTTTGATTAGAATATTAAAAGGTAAAAGGTCTTAGTTGCAATATTAAAATTTTAGTATGCAACATGTAGTAGTTATAAAATTTATAACCCGGTTCATGCAACCCGAAAATTTTATCTTAATTTCTTCTAATTTACACTTTAAACATTGGTCTTTCCATAACTTATGGAAAAACCGTCTTTCAAGAGACGAACTCTTTTTTTTATATGTTGAGCTCCAAATTTTTGTATAGGCACTGAGCACACAATCTTTTACTATCATTTGTAGAAGAGTATTAGATTTTCATTCATATTTATTTATTTAATATCTATATAAATTAATATATGTTGTATTAATTATTTTTATTGGATTTGTTCACAATTTTATATATATATATATATATATATATTCATTTAATATAATTTTATTAATTGAACTAGAATTTAAATATTGTTTATTTACTAATAAATAAATAATTTTTAATAAAATTTTATCGATCTGAACTCGATTTTGTTGGAAATTTTTATGTATGTTCTTATCTTATCATATACAATCTTTGTAGAATTTACATATATTTTTATCAGCTTTCTCATTCAATTTGATGCTGAAGGAGCCTTTATATTGAAAATATTCTTAAAAAATCTAAATACAAAATAATTTTAAAACAAGAATTTATTTATTAAAGAAGGGCCCAAAAGAAAATTTTTGCCCCAAACCTCAAATGAGTTTGGGCTGCCCTTGTTGCTTATGTAGTGTCGCCAGCAGTGTATGCACCTTGCTTTGGAATTGTCTGCGAGGTAAATGAATCTCGATTCCTAATACATTTCTTATGTAGTTCAGTAAAATGAGAATGCTTTGTTGTTTTGTAGAGTTTTGTGCATTTAAATAAGAAATTGAGGATATCATAGATTTGAATATTCGGAATGATCTGTGAATACAGGAGATTAAATAGAGTAGGTAATGAAACTTACAAACATGGTAGGTTTACCCTTGGATTATTTTTAATGAGTCGGTCTCATAACGTACCACATGGCCATAACTTTATCGCTATTTGGTTGTGATTGTTTTGATTTAGACTTACGCAACAAGGTCGGAAGCCATCCATACTCATTTGCCAAAGGCTATTGTGCAAGCCCGTCTTTTTATGACTTACCACAGTTTTTGACTCTGTAATGACTTCTTGCAATTAGAGGTGTCAATTCAGGTTATCGTGTCTGGTTTGTATCGGGTTAGAATTGTACCGTGTTAAAACAGGTCCGGTTGAAATGTGTTGATTTCATTTGTCGTGTCGGGTCGGGTTCGGTTGGGTTACTGTTGTGTCGGGTTGAAAACGTGTCAGTTTTCTTCCTCGAGTAGGATCGTGTCGGGTTGAGCTAATATCGGGTTGGGTCACAGTTGTGTAATTTTTATACTCGGGTTAGGTCAGGTTGGTTCATAATATTTTCGGGTTGGATCAGATTGGGTTATTGTCGTGTCATTTTTTGTACTAAAGTTTTGTTGGGGTCATGTCAGTTATTTTTTTTAATGTTTCATATTGGATTCAGATATATTTTGGATTGATTCATTTTAGATCGGCTTATTATGCTACTCGATTAAATTTGGGTTGGTTTAGCTTATATTTCAATAATATTATTAGGGGTGGGCAAAAAAATCGAAAATAAAAAACAGAATCGAAAATTAAATTATCCGAATTTGAATAACCCGAACCAAATTTAAAATATGGTTTTTGGATAACCGAATTGAATAAACCGAATTTTGAATATGGTTTTTGGTTTGGTTTTAGATATTGAAACTCAAACCGAAAACCGACCCGAATACCGAATTGTAAATAAATCAATATTATATATTTATATATTAATATAATGCTACTCCTAAAACTTGGGCCAAGTGTAATTCTTAACTAACCTTGCCTTTCCTAAGCCCAACAAACAAGCCCAAAATATCAAAACCCTAATAAGCTAACTATATAAAAGGGTAACATATGTTTCACAATCTTGCAAATGAGCAAAGGCTGCGCATCCCTCCATTTGAACAAAACCCTATCACTTCCCATCCTTTTCTCCGTCACTCATTCACCTCTGCCAAAGCTATGTGTTATTTAGGTCTTTTGTATCAATATCTTCTGTATCAATATCTGCCAAAACAAGTGGTCTTCTGTATCAATGTCTTACAGGTAGTTGAGGTTGAAGTGAAAACATCAGAGAGCTTGTTACTCACAGAGGCAACCAACGGAGGAAACCAAGGAATTGCGCACGCCTTCCGCTTTGTGAACTACGCACGCCTTCCGCTTTGTGAACTGCGCACGCCATCGACCTCACTGGCTTCCGCTTATTGTTTGGCATTTTGAGTTTATTCTCACTTCATTGTTTCACACGGATATAATCTCGTTTATTTTATGTTTGTATCTTTAGTTTTTACTCAAATTAAAAGAAGAATCTGCTGCCTTTTAGTTTTTATGAGAGTATCTTGATGAAATTGTACGGTATGTTGGCTCGTTTTGTTTCTGTAAAAATGCTATATTTGTTTCTGAATAGGGCTTTTATGAATATATATGTAATACCTCATTGTTTTTGGGCTCTATGATATAGTACTTGATAGTTAGGAGGTAGTTAGAGTTCTTGTGGTTAAATATATTTGAACTTTGGTAGTGCACTCAAGTTCTGTTAGTACTTCAAATGAGTATATTTTAAAAGATTGTAGATAATAGTTTGAGTTTCATTGGTTTGCTAATCTATCTCATAGTTATGTATTGATATTGATTTAGTCAATGATCTTGAGAGCATCTTTTTGTTCAATATATTGAAGTGGTTTTTGTAGTGTTGTTGCCCTGTTGGTTTAGTCAGTGATCTTGAATTACTGTTGTAAAAAATTGCAATGAATTTGTGAGAACTAGTAAAAATTGAGAGAACTTCTGCATTAATCGAGCTATCTCATAGTTTCATTGTGCAGAAAAACTTTGCTTCTTATTATGATGACAGATTGACAGTAAACACTGAGGACAAAAAAATTGTGGTATAGTGTTGTAATAATGCAGTAACATACTAACATGTTCTTCTTTGTTCACTATTTTTAGTCTGATAACTGATTTGCTTCCTTTTATCCTGCTAATTGTTTGTATTCATTGTATAGCTGCAAATTTAGTATTATGAGTTAGGATATAAGTAGCTTCCTTGTGTTCTGATTCTGATGCCTCTTGATCAATTTCAACATCATCTCATAAATCATTTGTTCTTCATCACATGGGTTATATTATTGTACTTGGTGCTATATTTGATCACCACTATTATTTTAAATGCAGAATTCAAAATTTACGAATTACAAATTATTCACACCAAAATCCTTTCTTTAGTACAGATAACATGGGAGAGTAGAATTTTATCGATAATTGCTCCGGAAGAACGCTTTATGCTACCATCGTTTTATGCACTTGCATTGCCCCTCTACATTGATGTCAACTATAAATAAAAAACTTTCAACCAACTAGACATAATATAGTTCTGGTTTTTGACAAATGTCGGTCTTCATTGTTCTAGGTAATGCAATGGAAGTGGTGACAACGCAGGGTCTTATTCTGCTTCTGATGGTGAGAACTCATATCTCGCCTTTTTCCATTCTGATATGCAAAATAGTACAACATGAATTTGTTTTCCTTTTATTTTGCTGGAAATCTTCATTTAAATATTGATGCACCCCTCTTGGTAACTATACTTGTTTCATTGAACTACTTCTCTCACTATGTGTATATATGTGCTTAATGGTGATTGATTCGTTTTAGATTCATTGCGGCAAACCTTGTTATTTGTGAGGGAGAATCAGTCTATGATTACTGCTGGTATCCACACATGTCTAATTCCTGTATGTATATTTTTCCATCTGATTATTTTCATACAGGTTCTGGTTTGTGGTCTGAGAACAGTGTTTTTGTGCAATTATCTGCTTTGTGTTTTAGGTCCTGATACAAGTGTATTTGCTACCACTACCCGTGACCTTCCAATTCATATTTGGGACGCTACTTCTGGGCAGGTGCCACACTGAAACCTTCATAGTAGGAAAGAAGTTTAACAATTTCATTATCCCACGAGCAAACATCATGGTTGTGCATGGCTATCACACCTATTGATAATGGCATATGATTCTTTCTAATGGTGTGCTCACTTAAAAAATTATTCTTGTTTGAGTGTTCCATTGTGAAGAGCACATGTTTTCTAATTTTTTTTTGTTTAAAAAATTGCAGCTATGTTGCATATATCGTGCATATGATGCCATGGACGAGATTACTGCTGCCTTTTCAGTTGCCTTTAACCCAGCCGAAACAAAGTAAGAATTACGTCTGTGAATTCAAAGGAAAAATGCCATTAATTGTTTTTTTGCAATAATAAAAAGTATTAAATAATTGAATCCATTGTCTTATCTGGGAGTTGTTCTAGTATTGGTGAGATTGATAACCTGACTGCTATCACCTTTTTTTAGACAAATGATCCTTTATTTTTCAGCTTATTTGCTCTTGTCTTACTACTACTGTACTTAACCTCTTTCTTTTTGTAGTTAGTTAGAGCATGTCCTTCACCATCAGCGTACCATGTCCGGAGGGCCAAACTATTGATCTCAAGGTCTTTTGGTGAGTTGCGACTTGAGAAACATTGTCCTTAACCTGAGAAGAAGAAGACCAGATGCTGGTTTTTTAGGAAAGGTCTGTGCTTTTGCTTTTGGTGTAATGTTTGCCAGCCCTTTATCTTACTGTCAATTATAACAAAGTGTTGACATCTGGAATACTATTTAAACTAATGTATTTCCGGTCCAAACTCTACTTTATTGTAAATTAGTTTCACTTTGCATGTGTTTCTTCTTCCTTTTGTATCTGTAGTCAACTATATATTTGCATGTGCCTAATCTGATGAATTGTGTGACCATATGTTTACTACTAATGGTAACTTTGAGTAGACTACACAAATTTTGGTGTGCATATTCTGATGAGTACTGTCACATGTGGATGGTTCTTTTCATTCACCAGAGTGGCATGCTGCTCGATTGTTGCAAGCTTTAGTTATTCCATATGAGGATTAATTTAATGAGTAACCAATTGAGTACCAGATTTAATGAGTTTGATATTTGTATTTAGCAATTCATTGACATATTAACAGCATTCTGACTTTGGAAAGTATACTTTTTATGCACTCAGACATGAATTGATGATCTTCTCAATTCTTTGTATTTTCAGGATAAATGTGAAGTGCTTCAAGTCTTGAAGAAATGTGAAGGTTTTAAAGATAAATATTAAAACAAACTATTGATCCTTAATATTAAGTGTAATCCTAAAATTTTTATAATTAAATTTATATTATATTTGTGGGATTGTAATTTTGAAGAATTGATTTTGGTGATGTAGAATTTAAATTACATATTCAATAATTTTCTTGAACTTTGAATTAAGTTATGTATTTTTAACATTTTAAAAAAATATTCAACTCCAATTCGGTTTATTCGGATTAGATCCGAATTCAAACCGAAACCGAATTCCAAATTCGGTTCAGTTTATTCGGGTTATTTGGATTATTCGGTTCGGATTCGGTTTTAAAATTTTTAGAGGCAAAATCGAATAACCCGAATCGAATAACCCGAAAACCGAATAAACCGACCCGACGCCCACCCCTAAATATTATTATTACAAATGCACTATTATTAGGTTTTGTTTCCTTGTAACTTGTAAAATGTCAAAACTTGACTCGTAATGCCAAATTGAAATCCGCTCGAAAGTGATGTTACCCTATACACCCCCATTATATTTTTCAAGTTACGTAACCAAATATTTATCAACAATCAAGCATAAAAATATATCATTAATCATTTTCAATTTCATTTTCTTACTTCTCAGTAATCAACTTTAAATTACTCTAGAACATGTATCAGCGCTTTCCAACATTTCACCAAAAAATTAATTTATTTAATATTTCTATATTTAGGCGAGAATAACAAAAATAATGTATTTTGGAGAAACGGATAATGGGGTAATACAATTTGGTCGCAGTGTAATTTTTCAAGATTGTGTAGAAGAATTCAATGTTGACTTTCAAGACCCTTATGTTCACTCATACAGGCCCAAATCGCAAATTCGCAATAGTACATTGTTGAATTGCATTTTGGTATCGTCAATTTCGTGATTCGACAATTCCAACTTTCTTGGAGGGACCTAAGTGCAAAAGGAAAAAATTTTACTCATAACTCCAAATTGAAATCCGCACGAACGTGATGATACCCTATACTCCCCCATTGTATTTTTCAAGTCCGTAACAAAATATTTATCAACAATTGTGCACAAGAACATATCCGTAATCCTTTCGATTTCTCTTTCTTACTTCTAAGTAATCAACTTTGAATTACTCTAGAACGTGTACTAGCGTTTTCCAATATTTCACCAAAAAAACATTTGTTGTCTATTTATATATTTATGCAAGAATAACAAAAATTGTGTAATTTGGAGAGAAGGATAATGTCGTAACATTTTTTTGGGTCATAGGGTAATTTTTTTATAAATATGTTAGGGGCACTTTTGTGCCTATCTTAGTTGAATAGCAGTATTGAGTATTCATTGAATTCAATTCACTTTTTAAAATACTTTAATGCATTTTTATATTGTAATAAATATGGTGATTCTAATTTTTTTAAATAAAAAACTTGTGACCTACCCCGCGTTGCTCAATATTATTAATTAAAAAAATTTAGGGTTACGTTTATGTATGTTTGTGTCTTACATTTGAAAAAATAAAGAATTTCGTTTACAATTTTGAAGTTTAGTTATCTAAAGAAAATTATATGAGTAATGAAGTGATATAATTAGTTTAGTTAGAAATCGTTACATGTTATACATACTAAAAATGATTATTTTTATAATATTTCATTCAAATTACTTTGAAATACTTATTTAAATGTTGAGCTCATTAAATGTTATCATAATTATATATATCTCACTGAATAAAATTAAATATCAAATATTCTTTTAGTCCCATTAATTATAAAATGCCCTCATCGAACAGTTACTCGGTCTATAACAAGAATTTGTGATAATTTATTAAATATTATTTTCACAATACTTTTCAAACTGATTTGTGAAATTAATAACTAGTCGTCTATCTATAATTATTAATTCAAAATCATAATTTTAATGAGACATCTCTCTTTATTTGACTATTATTCATTAGATTTATAAATTTAGTCGTGTGCATTTTTAATGTGTATTCACATTTTTTATGACTTGACTTTACGTATTAATCATCATATATGTAAACTCGTAATATATAAAAATCCCACTTTATTTCTAATAAGTTGTCTAAAGAATTTATTACGTTGACGCATAACCAAGTTGACTTGGTTCCATATTAAATGTTGATTGACTTTTTTCATAACTACATCTGTGTTTTGGATTGATTACACGCTGGGTTATATAATTGATTTATCGGGTTGAATTAGGTTTGGGTTAAATTGGATTTGGTTGTATCGGGTTTGGGTTGATCCCAGATTCATATTCATGTCGGGTTCGGGTCCAAATTATTGAGTCATATTCAAGTTTTGGTTTGAATTCGATCATGTCGGGTTCGGGTACATGTCAATATTTCTTGGGCCTAAATTAAATTTTAAGTTGAATGTGATTGTATTAGATCAGATTCAGATCAAAATTTCTTGAATCAAATCATATTTCAAGTTAATTCAATTATATCGGTGCGGGTTGGATTCTCCTTGGAATCAGCCTCCACTTGCAACTCTTTCAGTTTGAGGATTTCAAAATGTAGTGGGCATTTGAAACAGTATAACACTATCGGACAAAGTGTTGCATGTTTAATGATGACATACAAGTGACTAACTTGGGGCCAAATTCTTTTTTTCTCTTATTATTTTATTGGTAAAAGCAGTCATGGCATTTATTCATTGGAAAACTGTAGCTTGATTATCTCCAAAGACTGTATTTGAACTTATATTTTTTTGTCATGCAAGTAACTGTTAGATCACAATGCTTACCTTTAAATGCTTTTGCAAGTCAGAAATAGTAGGTGTTGGAGCTGGAGGGTAATACTGTTGGTTTTGACGTCTTACTAATTTGTTAAATATATGTTTTTGTGTGTAGCATGACATTCTCTTCGAGCTTATCTGGATCTCAATGCGTGGCTTGGTGTGCTTAACATGGCATCACAAGGCGTTTCAAGGATGGCAGGGCAGTGGAAAATCCTAATTTTTTCCCTGTTGGATAAGAATGTTTTTTTATTTTAATTAACCCATATTAATGGGAGGGATATGTATCCCAAACCTAATACATATCCCCCCTAGTAGTGCCAGAAGTCCCTAGGTCTGCAAAAATCAATAATAGAATTCAGCAGCATCAATTCCTAAAACCGAGAAGTTTTAGAAACTCGAATATGAGGAACACAGCCTCTATCCATAGCTATAAGACCCTGAATTTTTTATGTAACATTAGTCATATCCAGCCCTTGGTTCAGATCAAAATGATGTTTAGCTATGGCATGAGCTACAGAGTTACACTCCCTATATGTGTGTATCAGTTCAGCATTACCAAGTAAAGATTTTGCTTTGTATACCAAATCAAAAACATGCCACTGTGCCTCATAAGGATTATGAATCATATCAACAGCAAGCTTACAATCTGATTCCACAATAATATTATACTCCAGATGGTCAAAAGAATAGCAAGCATGCAATATTGCTTCAATTTCGGCATGTAGGGGGGATGCAGATGTAGCACTTGCCGAACTAATTCTAACAGGTAAGCCAGATTGCTGTTACTATGGTGAGGCTTGTCTGCTCAGATTGCTGTTGCTCAGATGATAGGGAGTTTTTGTTCCCTTCCTTCGAAGATATTCTCAGCTTGAAAGTTACAATGCTTAGCATACTCATGGGTATTTTTCTCATTTTGTGATTGAAGTTGCCTGGCCATTACAGAGGATTAACACGAGGGGTGGAGATCCTCTTGTTTTGGATTGCAACTTCGACACCTATCCATCCACTTTGGATAGCTGTATTCACTAATTTAGCAAACACTTTTAGGACTTTTGGAGACAACCCTGTTGTTTTATCTCTTACTCTCACAAACCTACTCTATCTGTATATTCGATCAATTGGGTATCAAGGCTTGGGGAACCTATAATAAAATATCCCTCACCCTCGGGTGTTCTCATTAAAAAAAAAAGGTTCCCCAAACCTGAAAAGATAGTAAACATTTGCAAAAGTTTATCTTCAAAATAATTTTGAAGACTTTGTACAAAAAGCTACAACTTGGTTATTAGAATATCGGAGCAAAAAATTCTACTTAGGACGTTTTTTGGTGATGATTCCATTTTTCATGTCTCCACCCCTCGTGTTAACATGGATAAGAATGTTTGAAATGCAATTTCATAGCTCCACTCCATTTTTTCCTGCCGGGTCTTGATTGCTTATGATAATGGACGGAGAAAGCATGTAGAAGATAATGCACATTAATAATCATGTTTGGTATTTGAAGACATCTATTGTAGGTGCTGCTTGTGATTTATTTGTGAAGCTGTTATAAGTTGACAAGTGATAGCTAGAAATAGTATAATTTCATGTCGTCTCTTTTATTGCCTTTTTAGTGCTAAAACATGTAGCAACTTCATCAACAAGCTCAATTGGCATCACTAGTGCATACACTTTTTTATCGGTTCATGACAATGTAACTCAAATGTGGATCTTATGAGAGATCGGATTAAGTGCAAGTCAGGTTGGTGGATCTCTTGTTTGATTGATTTTATATGACTCAAACATTTCTTTTTCTTTAGACCTTTGGGTTTTTTTAAAAAAAAACTTGTGACTTGAAATTAACTTAGACACGATTCTCAAGTTTACGATTTGGAACTGGAATGAACATCATTAAATTATTTGAAATAGTGGTTTTTTTACATGATAACATATGTGATGATTTTGATTTGGTTTCTCATGCTGGGGAGAGCGTGAGAGGGGTCATCGAGTTTGTGGCCTTGAATCAAACAATATCCTGGTGTCGAAAGTACGAAGCAAGACACATGAACTCAGTGCCATTATCACTACGAACTGTTTTGACAGTTTTATCGAATTGCTATTCCGCATAAGTAATGAAATCAATCAAAGTGCGACGAACTTCTGATTTTTAAAGCAAAAGATAAGTTCATACAGCCCTAAAAAAATCATCAACATTAGTGAGAAGATAAACAGCGCCACATTACGAAGGTACTCGATAGGGACTGTTAGAATAAATCAGACTCCTGATTAGATTATGATTTATTATGATTTGAGTTCTTTCCTTATTATACTTCTATTGTACTCTCTATATATTCAGTTATCAATAATACAATTCCTTATGACAAATCATTCTATCATGGTATCTTGCAAGTTCTAATCCTAACCTAATATTTTATTCTTTCCGGCCAAATTACATAATTCCTTAAAATTCCAATTCTCAAAACAATTCCGGCCACTGGTCTTCTTCCCCAGCACAATTACTATTCAAATTTCAGCGGTCTCCGGTATCTTTTCCCGGCGAGTTCTCCTTTCCATCTCTAGCAGTTTGAAATTTTGCTCGGCGTCCTCATCACATGGCTACTCTAATTCGGTCTTGCTTCAGTCGTGCCTCCAGCAGCATTGAAACAAATTTGAGTTTTTCCTTCAGCCATCGCCTGAGAGATCCACAGCGGTGGACTTTTTTTTTGGTTCAGCAAATTCTCTGGCTAAGATCCACAACGGCGTTTCTCGGCGGTATCCATCTCCGGTTTCTCCAGTTCCAGCGGTGTCCCCTCAACTTTCCTTCGCTTCGTCACCGGCAAACTCAATTCCAACGCATGAGATTCACGCGCTCTATGAAAGAGGAGCTCTGGCGCGTGAAAACCGCGCGTACACGTGACTCACCAGCAAGAGAGTTTCTCGCGTCCTCCAATTTCTCGCGAGTTGCTCAAATTCTCGCGAGTTGAAGTACTTTCTCGTGAGTTGCTCAAATTCTCGTCAGCACCCAGTCATTTTTTGTGTGATTTGGTCTGTTGTGCAATTTTCAGTCTTTTGCTATGGTTTATTTAGGCCCTATATCTTGGGAAGAATGCTCCACTAATTGGATTGCGGACAAGGTTTTGTTTCAAGCCAGTTTGAATGGTCCCAACCGTCATTCTTTGTCGAATCAGTGGATCGTTGATTCGGGTGCTACATTTCATATCACTGCTCGCACAAGTCATCTTGATAAGGTACAATGTTATCGTGTATCTGATTCTATTCTTGTTGGAAATGGTGAATCACTATCTATTTCTCACATCGGCCAGTGTCATTTCTCTGGTTTCTCTGTTAATGATGTCCTTGTGGTCCTTAAGATTACTAGAAGTTTACTGTTCATTAGTAAGCTTACTCGTGATTTATCTGTCCATGTTATATTTGATGCCAATGCATTTTCCATTGAGCACAAGCAAACATGGAAGATAATTTGTAATGGTCGTCGTAGTTCAGGTCTTTATTTTCTTCAGACTGGTGATTCCATCTTTTTAGGCGAATTACGCTCTGGAAAGCTTCAGGCTTCTTTTGACCAGTGGCACTCTCGCCTTGATCATGTGTCTCATGATACTGTTCAGTTGTTAAGCCGACGTGGCCATATTACTGTCACTTCCACTATGCCGGTATTTGTTAGTTGATCTCCTTGTCAAATGGTCAAGAGTAGTCGTTTACCTTTTTTCACTAGTGACAAGCGCGCTACTGGTTTGTTGGATAAGGTGCATTGTGATTCGTGGGGACTAGCCCCTGTTTTATCGGCAGGTGGTTTTTCTTATTATGCCATTTTCATCGATGATTTTTTATGATTCACATGGTTTCTCCCGATGCAGCATAAGTCGGACTTCTATGACACATTTATCCAGTTTCAGAAATTCGTTGAGACCCAGTTTTCTACTAGGGTTAAAAAATTCCAGACCGATGGTGGCACAAATTTTACTAATCATCGACTTCAGGCTCACTTCATAACATGTGGCATTCATCATCTGATATTATCGCTATATACACCTGCTCAGAATGGCCGAGCTGAGCGGAAGCATCATCACATCACAGAGACTAGTCTTGCCATGTTTTTTCACTCTTCCGTGCCACTTTTATTGGGTGGAAGCTTTCTCCTCCACAGTTTACATCATTAACAGTCTGCCTAGTTCAGTTCTAGGTGGAAAGTCACCTTTTGAGGTTGTTTTTGGTCATGTGCCTGACTATACCCTCTTTCACCCATTTGGCTGCCATGCATTTCCATGTCTGCATGCCATTGCTACTGATAATTTTGGACCGCGATCCATTCTATGTGTTTTTATTGGCTACAACCCTCATCACAAGGGCTTCCAGTGTGTCGACCTGACTTCTGGGCGTATCTGTGTCTCTCGCCACGTTCGTTTTGATGAAACTTTATTCCCTTATGTCTCATCTTCTGCGGACATTCGTTCTATTTTGGATCTGGAAATTTCATCTTTTTATGGAGACATTACTTCACCGATTGGGGCCAACACGCCTGTGCCTGTTCCAGCTGTCCTCTTTCACCACCATGCTCTATCTGGATGGCCAACCCAGACCAAGCTCCTCAGCCGATGGCTACCACACCTCAGTCGCTGGCCATCACGCCTTAGCCACCAGCCACCACACCTCAGCCAGTCTCGACCGTCCTTTCTCCGGTGACTTTCGACAGCCACTCTCCGGTCTGTGCAACTCGATCTTCTTTGGCATCATTAGCTAGATCGACTCTTCCAACTTCACCGCCCCAGTTTCATACCCATTATATGGCTACTCAGTCCTCTACTAGTGTCATTCAGCACTGGGATTATTCAGATATTATTGCTCATGGTCTCACTTCCGCACTCCTTTCTCAGACAGAGCCCACTGATTATCGCTCTGCCCTTTAGGATCCATCCTGGGTTTCAACCATGGATGATGAGATGGCCGCTCTTCGTGGTCACCACACTTGGGATTTGGTGCCTCGACCTTCGAATGTCAACATTGTTGGGTCTATATGCTCAAGTATCAACCAGATGACACTATTGAGCGTCACAAAGCTAGACTTGTGGCACAGGGTTTCTCACAGATTCCAGGTTTGATTTTGACCACATTTTCAGTCTTGTGGTCAAAGCTTCCACGATTAGGACAGTTCTCGCCATAGCTACCATGCGTTCCTAGCCACTTCATCATTTGGATGTCAATAACGCTTTCCTTAATAATGTTCTTGATGTTTTGGTCTACATAAAGCAGCCTGTTGGTTATCAAGATTCTGCTCATCCAGCCTATGTTTGTCGCTTGTGAAAGACCATTTATAGTCTTAAGCAGGCTCCCCGGCCTTGGTTCCAGCATTTCAATAGTTATCAGACACAGGTTGGTTTTCGATGCAGCTCAGCTGATACTTTTTTATTTGTCCTCTCGAGAGGGTTGTTGTTACTGTACCTACTTGTGTATGTGGACGATATCATTCTTACAGGAAATAACTCGACTCTTCTTTGCCAGTTCATTGATCGGACACACAGAGAGTTTGCGATTAAGGATCTTGATGCTCTTCATTACTTTCTTGGTCTTGAAGTTTTGCCTACCTCTTCAGGGTTACTGCTTAGCCAAGAAAAGTGTGCTCATGATATTTTGAATTAGGCCGGTATGTCTGACGCGACACCTATTTCTACTCCATTTGTCGTTGGTTCTCATCTTCACAGCTCTACCAGTCCTCCGTTTTAGGATCCTACACTTTATCATTCTCCTGTTGGTGCTCTCCAGTATCTCACCATCTCTTTCCCAGATTTGGCATTCTTGGTCAACACGTTGAGTTAGTATCTTCAGGATCCCAAAGATGACCATTTCGGTGCAGTGACACAGATTTTGCGGTATGTTTGTAGCACTCTTCATTTTGGTCTTAGCTTTTGTTATGCTAGTACTCCTGATGTGTTAGGGTACTTTGATGCTGACTGAGCTCGTTATCTGGAGACTCGTATGTCCACTTATGGTTATGTAGTTTATCTTGGTGGGAATCTGGTTTCTTGGAGTGCCAAGAAATAGCCCACTATTTCTCGCTCTAGCACTGAGTCTGAATATTGTGCTCTCGCCAACACTGCTTCAGGAGTGGTTTGGCTCACTCATTTGCTTCGTGATCTTTGGGTTCCGCTTTCTGGTTCTCCACTGCTATTATGCTACAATAGCAGTGCTATCTTTTTGGCTTAGAATTCGGTGGCGCACAAGCGGGCAAAACACATCGACTACCATTTTGTTTGTGAGCTGGTGACATCTGGAAAGCTGCACGTTGCTCATGTTCCAACATCTCTTCATATTGCAGACATCTTCACCAATGGGCTCTCTCGTCCGCTGTTCGAGTTCTTTAGGTCCAAGTTATGCGTCGGCGAGCATCCGACCCTTCGCTTGAGGGGGGGTGTTAGAATAAATTAGACTCCAGATTAGATTATGATTTATTATGATTAGAGTTCTTTCCTTATTACACCTCTATTGTACTCTCTGTATATTTAATTATCAATAATACAATTCCTTACAGCAAATCATTCTATAAGGGACCCCAGACATTGTAGTGAATAAGATTAAAACAATACTTCATTTTATTCAAACTATCACAAAAATTTTCTCGAGTCTGCTTAGCTCGATAACACACTTTGCAAGTTCGAGAGCTAGTAGATAAGGAATTGAAAGACAAAGGCAAATTAGAAAGTACGGATAAAAAGGGTGTCCCAGCCATCGGTGCCACAAAGAATTGCCACAAAGAAGCATCACTATTCCCATCGGCCTTGTGTGCTTGCACCTCCAAAACCCTTTCTCAAAAATAGTAAACCCCATCACGCTCTTCATCGGCTCCAATCATAGTCCTCGAAAAACCGTCCTATAAAACACACAATGTATCAGTGAACGTGGCAAAGCAGTTCGTCTCACACAAAAGCTTCGCAACCGATACCAAAGTAAAATTCAAAGATGGCACAAATAAAACATTCTTCAATGTTATAACATTAGAAAGAGGAAAGACACCCATTTTCAAAGAATTGTTTTTGCTATTATCAGCAAATCCAACCTAACATGATGGAATGTCAACAATTTCAATTAACAGAGATAGGTTTCCTGTGATATAATGCGATGCTCCAGTATGTAAATAATATAAGGAAGTTTTTAATGACAGAAAGTGTTGATTGTATTGTGTACTGTTTATATAGAGTGCAAGTTTGTAACTAGATCCCACTATGATAGTTATTCTACTAGCTAACAGTATTGACTAATTATGCTAATTCTATGTAACCATACAATCAAAAGAGTAACTGACTAGACTGAGTCTTACAGTAAATAATGACTAAGTCAACAATAAATAAATAAATAAATATATATATATATGGTTAACACCCTCTCACAAGCTTATGGCCGAGGAAGGACATGAAGCTTGGGATGTAGAGTAGTGAAATGTTGATTCCCAACGGCCTTGGTGAAGATATCAGTAGTCTGGTCAGGAAACCGAACATGGCAAACAACAAGATCACCAGAGGCAACCTGTTCTCGTACAAAGTGATAGGAGAAAAGTAGCTCTCAAGTTTTCGCAGAGGAGGATAGGAGGACGCTGAATAGAGACATGCATTTCCAGAATAAGCTGCTGAAGCCAAATGAGTTCAGCAGAGGCAAAGGCAATGGCTCTATACTATGCTTCAGTGCTGGAGCGAGCAATGACTTTCTACTTGCGTGAACTCCAAATGATAAGATTACCACCAAAGTAGATGGCAAAGCCATGATGGGAGCGACAGTCATCAGGATTGGAAGCCTAACCCACATCTAAAAATGCCACCAGGCGAGAGTCACAGGCTTTTTGTAGAACAAGGCCGGAGGAGATAGGGCCTTTCAGATTCCTGAGGATGGGTTTGACCGCACACCAGTGATCCTCCGTAGGTGAATGAATGAACTGGCAGACTCGATTAACAGCATAGAAGATTTCTGGCTGAGAAATAGTAACATACTGTAAAGCACCGACGATGCTGCGATAAAGGGACGGATCCGAGAGGACTTTCCCAGCAGCAACCAGGTGAGAACCAGGCTCAGCAGAAGAGCAGATGAGACAAGCACCAGTCATGTCACTCCGCTCCAAGATGTCACATATGAATTTTTGCTGAGAAAGCTATAGTGTGGAACTATTGCGAGCCACCTCAATCCCCAGAAAGTAGTGAAGGGGGCCAAGATCCTTCAGTGCAAGGTCACGATGGAGAAGACTAAAAAACTCATCAATGATGGTAGTATGAGACCCAGTGATGACAGGATCATCCACATATATAAGAACATAGACCACATGTGAGCCAGATGTCTTGACGAATAGAGACGGGTCAGAGACACATGCCTTGAAACCATGACAAATAAGAGAGGCATTCAGCTTGTAGTACGAGGCCCTGGGTGACTGTTTCAAGCCATACAGAGCCTTCTGAAGTTTACAGACATGAGAGGGCTTATCCGAAGCAACAAACCCTCGCGGCTGATCCATAAAGACTGTCTCAGAGAGGTCACCATGAAGAAAGGCATTGTTGACATCAATCTGCCGAAGGAACCAACCAGCGGAGACAGCCAAGCTCAGCATCAAACGAATGGTAGTGGGTTTGACCACTGGACTGAAAGTATCAAAGTAATCAACGCCAGCTTCCTAGTGAAATCCCTTGGCTACGAGGCACGCTTTGTAGCGCTCAATTGAGCCATCTGATTTCCCCTTGACCCTGTATACCCACTTGCAGCCAACAACATTAGCATTCAAGGGACGAGGGACTAAGTCCCAAGTCCTATTAGCCATTAAAGCATCATATTCATTTTGCATAACATGCTGCCAGTTCGGGTCTTTGGAGGCTTGGTGAAAACTTTTGGGTTCAAGACAGGCAGTGAGAGATGTGGGAAGAGGATATTTAGTAGATAGGTTAGCTTTGGGCTTAAGGGAATGAGTAGTGGAGCGAGTGGTCATGGAATGTGTAGACTGCTTGAATGGACAAAACCATGTATGAGCATTGGGATAAGAGATTGGGTTGGCCAGAGGTGGAAAAAAAGGTGGAGGTGAGGTCTGAGAGCTAGAAGATGACGAGAAAGGGGAAGATGGTGATGATGGGGAAGGAGGGGTGGAATCAGGTGGAGGTGGTGGCCAGCTGGTGGGGACAGAGAGGATGGAATGGCAGCGTCCTGATCGAGAGGGTCAAGTGGGATTGGATAGGAAGAGGGTGGAGATAAGGGAGAGCTAGATGAGGACATGTCCGGATAGGGAAAAACAATCTCACCAAAGATAACAAAGCGAGAGATGTAAGTGTCAGAAGTGGGTAGATGAAGACATTGATATCCCTTGTGTTTGGAACTGTAGCCAAGAAAAATGCAAGGGAACGAAAGTTTGTTGGTAGTGTATGGGCGAAGGAAAGGGTAGCACAAGCACCCAAGGGAGTGAATGAGGTTGTAGTTAGGAAATTTATTGTAGAGACAGTGGTATGGAGATTTATGGGAAAGGGTGGGTGTGATGGTGCGGCTGATGAGATAGACAGCGGTACGAAAGGCTTGTTCCCAGAATGTGGTAGGGAGGCGAGAGTGGGAAAGAAGTGATAAACCCTTTTCGACAATCATGTGATTGCGGCGCTCAGCAGATCCATTTTGTTCAGGAATATGAGGGCATGAAACTTGGTGAAGAATTCCATGAGAGGCAAGAAGTGTAGAGACATTCTGGTATTCACCACCCCAGTCAGACTGAAAAGCCTTGACGTGGGTTGAAAATTGGGTGTGAACAAGTTTGAGAAAGAGTTCAACAACTGAGTACACTTGGGATTTGGTGGATAGAAAATATAACTAGGTGAATTTAGTACAACCGTCAATAAAACTGACATAATATCGACAACCAGAAATAGATAAATCAAAGGATGGTCCTCACACATCAGAGTGAATTATATCAAAAGGTTTTAAAAAAAGTACTAGGTCGAGTAGACAAAGGTAATCAGTGACTTTTGCCAAGTTGACATGAGCCACAAATCGATGCTAGTTTATTACTAGAAACAAGAAGATTATAACTAGAAACAAGACGACGAAGGATGTGCGGGTGAGCCAGACAGTGATGTAACATTGAAGTGTGGTGCGCTCCGTGAGGAATGCGGTAGGAGAGGTGGGGGCGGTGACAGGTGGGGAGAGTGCAGAAGGCAATAAAGGTCATTTTCAACGGTCCCCCTTAGCAATATCTGGCCCTGCAAGGTCTTAACAAGACAATGGTTTGAGTGAAGTTCAACAAAAACAGGATTATCACGAGTCAATTTAGAGACACTAAGTAGGGATTTGGTGATTTGTGGAACACGCAAAATATCATTCAGTTTTGAGGATTTGACAGCATGCTGAGCATTAAGAATAGAATTGCCATAATGAGTAATAGGAAGGGATGTACCGTCACCAAAAGTGAGTCTATCATTACCATTGTACTGGTTCTGAAGAGTGAGGTTGCCCAAATCAGCCGTCACACAAGAGTCAATGTACCATAGGTCAGTAAGATCAGACGGACTGGAAGCAGATGCAGTAAACGCTGATTTCCCACCATGGACACCGCGGAAACTATCCATAGCCTGTGGATTGGTGGTGGGGAACAGCTTGAGATTGAACCTATTAAAGCAGTTTTTACCTTCATGACCAGGTTTCAGACAGATTTGACAGTTTGGGCGCTGATCCGAGGAGTACTGGTCATGGCCGGCGGCAGGAGCAACGTTGACCGGCGATGGCGGTGGCATTGACCGGTGACCAGAGAACTTCTAAGCGTTCACCATCGGCAATCAGAAGGCGGCATTCTCCTCCTCCTGAAGCAGGATGCCAAGTATTACATCCGAAGTAACCGGATCCGGATGAATTGAAATTGTCGAATGGAGAGCTGAGTATTGGGCACCTAAGCCATAGAGTAGACAGCTCACAAATTCATCATCTGGAACAACACAGAGACAGTCGGACAAGGAATCAACAAGGGCCCGTTTCTTGTCAAAGTATTCCATCACCGACAGAGAGCCCTTTGGCAGTGATTGGAGCTGCTGCCAGAGGTGCATCTGGTGTGCTTCGGTGTGGGCCTGAAAGGTTTGACCAAGAATCGACCACGCCTCTACGGTGAAGGAAGCCCGAGTGACGATATCGAGTGACGATACCGAGCATTGAGCATGTCCTTTCTCAGCCACACAACCATAACCAGATTGGGCTCCGTGCGTGCGGGAGTGCCAGTGCTGGAAGCAGCAGAGATCGTCGGCAACACGGCGGGATCGGTGATGGTGGCTGGCGGCAGTATCACATTGGTGAGGAAGGAGTCAATCCCGTAAGCTTCTAGAGCTGACCTGATTGTGCTTCTCCATGAAGAATAGTCAAGACGTATGGTCAAATTGGGAAAATTAAAATTGAAGTTGGAGGTGGAATCAGAAGGAGCCAAAATAAAGGTATTGAATGATTTTGGATCAGAAGCCATAGAATCGTATTTAGGCTGATACCATGTAAATAATATAAGGAATATTTTTAATGACCAAAAGTGTTGATTGTATTCATCGACTGTGTACAGTATATATAGAGTACAAGTCTCTAACTAGATCCCACTATAATAGGGATTCTACTAGCTAACAATATTGACTAATTCTGCTAATTCTTCGTAACCATACAATCTGAAGAGTAACTGAATAGACTGGGTCTTACACTAAATCATGATTAAGTTAATAGTAAATATACATACGGTTAACACAGTATCAAGAATAACTATGCCAAGATTTTCTTACCAGAAAAGTTATCGTTACTCGTAGACCCCGATTTCTTGGTACTTAATTGCAACAAAAATTCGTTAGGCTTTTCAGCCACTGTTACTTTGGATGTTGATGATTCTTCAGCCATGGTTATAGGTATGGTGTGGAGAAGGATTCTGGCAAAAAAGGAAAAAAAACGAGAGCCCTGAAAAGGTTCAATTTGGTAGAAGCTCTGATACCATGTCAATTTTACGGAAATGGTTGATTGTATTGGCCATAACAAAGCAACGTATTTATACAACAAAGTTGTACAAGAACTAGTGTTTCACTACAACTCTAAGTCGTGATCTCAAATTGTATTCTCGTATCCAGATTTCTCTGAATATGTTCATTCCGGTTGTTTCGGAGTATATCTTGCAATTTTGCTTGTCTTCGACTCAAACATATTTTGGAGATCAGAAAGCAGGTTCATCCGCTATTTATTTTTTTTGGGAAGTTACTCATAAAAAATCATTAGAATTCTCTCCCTTTTCTTACCTTTTTTCCGATACTGAAAATGGTCTGTTAACGGTTATTTCTAGCCAGAAACCTCTTCCCATGGCAGAACCTCCACCGCCGGGGGCTCCAAAAACTTTCCTATCTGCTCTTACCTCCCGTTCTGCTCCCTTCTGCTCACTTCCTAACAACCCCAATCTTAATCCGAAGAAGGAGTACCTGGGTGATATTGCATGTCTGTACACTGAAGAACAGGTCCAATTACTGTCCTCTCACTACTCAAACGCACTGATTGGCAAGTTTACTCGAGGTCGACCAACAATGGAGCAACTGGAATTGGCTTTTAGGACGGTTGGTTTTCAAGGACGATATCAACTAGGCTCGATTGATTACAACATGTGCTGATACGTTTTGAGAAGATGGATAATTTTCAACGATGCTGGATAAAAGGGATGTGGCTCTTCAATGGTCGCCCGATGAAGGTTCTCCGGTGGACTCCATATTTTTCTCCGAACACTGAATCCTCCATTGTTTCACTCTGGGTAACTGTTCATGACATTCCTATTTTTTTCTATAACATGGGTACAATTGAGGATGTTGGTAATACGATTGGATCATATATTAAAATGGATGTAGCCACTGAAGGAATTACCCGACCTTCTGCCATCAAAATTTGTGTCGAATTTGATCTCCTGAAACCTTTGAAACCTATTATCAGACTTGGTACTGAAAGGAACCATGTAAAATGTAGGGTGGAATATGAAAATGTTCCATACTACTGTAGCTACTGTTCTAAGGTTGGCCACTCTGATAGATATTGTAATTTTAACCCCAGTGTGCAACTACCTAGGAATCCTCCTGCTAGAAACCAAGACCCCCCTGTCACCTCTCCTAAATGGAAACCTACTGGCAGTAAGCTATCTTATCCACCATCCAATTTTGATAAAATGGGGACTGGAAAAATTCCACCACTGGCTGCTGATCTACCATCAGTAAATGTGACCACCAACCCTCTATCCAACCCTACACTATATAGACCTGTTACACCTACTGAAATGTCTCTGTCACTGCTGCAACTTTGAAGGCAGGCCTTTCTGATGATGCGCCTATGGTAGTCAATGTTGTTGAGGAGGTTGCTAATGTTTCTGTGGAAAATTTTTCTGATATGATATCTGGGGTGGTTTCAGAGGATGCTCTGATTAAGTCTGACATGGCAGCTTCTGCCGTGGCTTCTGAACCTAGACCCCCAATGATCTCATCCCCTAACGCTCCCTCTAAAAATATTGATAAAGGACACGTTGTGGATGCTCAAACTACACAAAAAGAGCGTACTCCCTCTCAAGTCATAGATATTTCACTTATGAGTTTTTCTGAGCCTGTGAGAATGAGGGAACCAAGATATGCTGTTGATGATATTCAGGTTCCCAGCAGTGAGATTTACCCCCCTACAGTCCTTTTGTTGTTGCTCAGAAAATTTTCCACTCACAGCGGAGGTCCTCTTTCAATAGATTCTAGCCACTTAACGACACAACTGAGAACATGGAGATTCAAGATAACTCACAGGTAAATCCTACCACTTCTCAGAGACCAGCAGATATTGCAGTACACCCTCTACAATGGAATGACCAGGTCACTCAGGTAACGCAGGTAAGTTTTCCACAAAATCCTGTGAAAAAACAAAATAAAAAAAACAAAACCTCACCCTGATACATTCTTAACTCAGTTAAATAGGATTATGACTAGGTCAAAAAGCTGCTCCAATGTTTCTCTATGACTAGTACAACTATGAAACTTAAATTTTTGGTATGATATATTAGAGGTATGGACTCTTCTATGAAAAGGCTATCCACTTTAATTAATACACACAGATTTGATCTTCTCTGTTTAATTGAGCCTATGCATGATAATTTGCAATGCGATTTGTACAGGTCTTTATTACACTTTGATAAATGTATGCAAGTGAACACTGGTCAGATTTGGTTATTTTGGAATAACGATTTAACTTTATCTTCTATTATGGATAATCAGCAGTTTCTTTTAGTCCTTATTCACAGCCATGAACTGAATGCTGCAATGGAGGCAATTTTCATTTATGGTTTGAGAACTAGGAAAGGTAGACAACAGTTGTGGTCTGATCTTAAAACTAGAACTATTAATGCTACAGTCTACATAGGTGATTTCAACTCTATGACCTCTGTAAATGAGTATAAAGGTCCTTGTACTCCTAAATTAGGTAGTATTAAGGATTTTAATGAGTTTATTGAAGTTATGGAACTGGAAGAAATTAACACAGTTGGTAACTTTTTTACATGGAGCAATAATAGATTAAAAAGGCCAACCATTCAGAGGCTAGATAGAGGTCTGTGCTCTGCTGAGTGGAGCTCTAGGTTCCCTTCCTCCTCCATTCAAGTGCTTAACAGAAGCACTTCGGATCATAACCCCCTATTTCTAACAATAGGTAGCTCTGTACAATCCGTCCCTAGGCCTTTCAGATTTCTCAATGCATGGTACAAAAGGCATGATTTTAATGAATTTGTTAGACAAAATTGGAGTCCTCCTATCTCAGAGTCAGGGATGCTAGGTTTTTTCCTTAAAATGATCAGGCTTAAAAAAGCTCTAAAATTTTGGAATAGAGATCATTTTGGAAATGTACATGACAATGTACGAAAGGCTGAGGAAGAACTACGTGTTCAGGAGGTACAATATGATTTGAACAGCTCCCCTACTGAGCTTCTTAAGCTTAAAAAAACCAAAGAAAGCCTTCTTAGAGCCATAAATGAGCAAAATAGTTTCTGGAAACAGAAGTCAAAAATAAAAATGGTTAAAAGAAGGGGATGATAACACTCTTTTCTTCCATAATTCTGTCAAGGAAAGGAGAGGCAGATTGAACATTACTAAAATCAAAAGTAGTGATGGTAGATGGCTACATGAACCTGCTGAAATTGAAAATGAGGTCATTCACTATTATGAAAAATTGTTAACTGAAGAAAATCACGGGCTTGGTCTTTTCCAATCTCATTTTCTTAGCCAGATTCCCAGTCTTATTGATGAAAGTGATAATGCCAGTCTCATTAGATTAGCATCTTTACAAGAACTGAGGAGTGTAGTTTTTAATCTTAATAAGAATAGTAGTCCTGGTCCAGATGGATTCACTTCAAATTTTTTCATAAAATCCTGGGAAATCATTGCCACTGACCTTCTCTCTGCTGTAAATAATTTTCTTTCTGGTCATGATATTCCCAGAGGTGTTGCAAGTACCTGGATCACTATTATTCCTAAAAATGATATACCTATCTCTTTTGATGATTTTAGACCTATAAGTCTTTCCAATGTTTTGAACAAGATTTGCTCCAAATTATTAATGGAAAGACTTAAACCCCTGATGTCTAAAATCATCTCTCCCCATCAGACTGCTTTTATGAAAGATAGGGACATCTCTGACAATGTCATCTATCTACAAGAAATAGTGAGATTTTTAGATAGGAAGACTAGGGATCATAACTGTATAGTTAAATTAGATCTGAGGAAGCCTTTTGATAGGGTGAAATGGTCCTTTCTATCTAGTGTTCTTTTCAAATTTGGCTTCCATGGACAGTTTGTGTATAACATAATGAAAAATCTGTCCCAAGGATGGTTTTCAGTGTTATTAAATGGAAAAGCGGTAGGTTTTTTTCAAGCATCCAGAGGTATTAAACAAGGTGACCCCCTCTCTCCTTTTCTCTTTAATATCTTCACTGAAGCTTTTACAAGGAGTCTTGCCTTTATCTTTGAAACTGGTAAGCTTCAGTACTATGATCTCCCTTCTAATGCTTTCAAAATTTTCCATCTTAGCTATGCTGATGACACTGTGGTATTCCTTAAATCCAACACCAATACTCTTGTCAGACTTAAAGCCTTTTTGGTTACATTTGAGGATACCACTGGACAGAAAATCAATTTTGAAAAAAGTGATGTTTTCATTAGCAAGCATGCTTCTGTTTCACGCATTTCTCACATCAAAAGGATTTTAGGTATGAAATCTGGCTGTTTCCCTTTCAAATACCTTGGTGTTCCTATTTTTAAAGGTGCTGTGAAAAACATTTATTTTCAACCACTATTGAAGCAACTTGATAAAAGACTCAATAATTGGAAAAATAAATGGCTTTCTACAGGAGGTAAGATTACTCTTATTCAATCTTGTATCTATTCATTGCCTCAGCACATTTGGTCTGTCCTCAAACCTCCAAACAGATCATTAAACAAATTGAAAGGAGGTTAAGTATTTTTTCTGGGGGTCAGACTGAGTTCAGGCCTAAAAAATCCTGGAAAAAATGGGATGCTTTATGTTTCCCTCTTGACCAGAATGGATTAGGTTTTAGGTCAATTCATACCATCATTAATGCATGTTCTGTAAAACTATGGTGGAAATTTCAAACTGCAAAGGCCCTATGGACTCATTTTATAGCATCTCTGCCTAGATCTTTTCAATGCTCCCAAACCTGGAAGAGAATTTGTTTTGTTAACTCCTGGGATGAATCTCATACCAGAGTTATTCATGGTGTTGGTAGCTGTAATTTTTGGACTTCAAATTGGTTGGATAAAGGCCCGATCATGGATCATTGTAACCCTGATTTAACTTTCATTCCTGAGGATTGTACAGTAGCCTCTTTCTATCATAACAGAGGCAATTTTTTACCCCAACTTATACCTTTTCTTAATGCTGACATTATTATTCTTCTGCAGGATTTCAGTTTGTCTCCTCGCAGTGAAGATAGACTTATTTGAAAGCCTGGCATTCACAGATCTTTCTCCTTTAAATCTGCCTACAGATTGCTCAAGGAACAAAGAGGCAGTATTTCCTCAATTAATCATATTTGGAATCCAAGACATGAGAAGAAGGTTTCAGTGTATATGTGGCGAATGATTAACTCCCTCCTGCCTTTTGATAATATTCTGAAATCTATGAAATTCAATCTTCCTTCCAAATGTTGTATGTGTGACAGTGAGGATTCCCTAAATCATTTTTTTAACTCTTGCATCTTTGCTGTGAAAGTGTGGAAGGTCATACATAATTTTATGGGAGTTGTTGATAGACTTTTTTCCTCACTTTGGGAAAGATTATCTTTCTACTTTACTGTTCCTAGCCTGTCTAGTTTCCATAACTTGCTCCTGCGTATGACTCCTTCAATCACATGTTGGTTTCTCTGGAAAGCTAGGAATAGCTGGTTGTATGATAATGTTAAACCTCACACATCATCAGTTCTTAAACAGATTAAGGAGTATCTTTTTTATCTTTTCTCCGCAAAGCCTTTTTTCATTTCAAATCAGATTGATGCTGAAATTGCAGACCACAATTTTCTCCCCACTGCAAAAAAACCACCCAAACCCAGGTTTGTCAAAGTGGTTTGGTCTAAACCCTGTTATGGTCTAAAACTAAATGCTGATGCCTCTTAGTGTAAATTATCTCAGAGGGCAGGGATTAGTGTAGTAGTGAGGAATAACATGGGTACTTTCATTTCAGCTCAAGGTTCTTATATTCATGCCAACTCTCCTTTAGAAGTTGAGCTGAAAGCTATCAAATTAGGACTCTAAGTTGCTTGTTTTTACTCTGATCGTATCATTATAGAATCTGACTATCTTCATGCTATCTCTCATGTCTTGAATCCTATAACAGCTCACTGGAAACTTTTTCAGTTAGCTGATGAAATACATCACATGCTCAAAACTTGCTCTTTAGTTCATATCTACAAAGAAGCAAATAAAACAGCGGATGCACTTGCTAAGTCTATTTTGTCATCAAAATCCTCAAGGATCTTTTCTTTTTAGTCTCTTCCCATACCTGTCCAGGGTATAATTAGACTAGATCAAATGATGACTCCCTCACTGAGAATAATTCAGAATGGATGCTACTGATTATACTTATTTTTCCACAGGTGCTCATTCTATTCTGAAGTTCCTATCAATGGTGACCTCTAAGCATATGAGTATAAACTCGTCTGGAAGCAAAGCAACACAAAGATCCTCACAACGTTACCTATGTTAACCAGGAGATTTTTCTGGAAGCCGAGGACAGAGAAGGCCACCTTTTATAACTGCATGCAGCAACGTCAAGCTTACCTGTCCGGCCAGCAGTGTAGGCAAGTCCGAGAGTCTTCGAGGGGGCTTCGAGTCCCCGAGGGGGCTTCGAGTCCTCGAGGGGGATTAGAGTCCTCGAGGGAGCTTCGAGTCCTCGAGGGGGTTTCGAGTCTTCGAGGGGGCCTCGTGTCCTTGAGGGGGCTTCGAGTCCTCGAGGGGGTTTTGAGTCCTCGAGAAGGCTTCTAGTCTGCGAGGGGGTTTCGAGTCCTCGAGGGGGCTTCGAGTCCTCAAAGGGGCTTCGAGTCCTCGAGGAGGGTTCGGGTCCCCGAGAGGGCTTCGAGTCCCCGAGGGGGCTTCGAGTCCTCGAGGGGGCTTTGAGTTCTCGAGAGGATTTCGAGTCCTAGAGGGGGCTTCGAGTCCCTGAGAGGGCTTCGAGTCTTCGAGGGGGTCTCGAGTCCTCGAGGGGGATTAGAGTCTTCGAGGGAGTTTCGAGTCCTCGAGGGGGCTTCGAGGCTTCGAGGGGGCCTCGTGTCCTCGAGGGGGTTTCGAGTCCTCGAGGGGGCTTCTAGTCCTCGAGGGGGCTTCGAGTCCTCGATGGGGCTTTGAGTCCTCGAAGGGGCTTCGAGTCCTCGAGGAGGTTTTGGGTCCCCGAGGGGGCTTCCAATCCTTAAGGGGGCTTTGAGTCCTCGAGAGGACTTCGAGTCCTAGAGGGGGCTTCGAGTCCCTGAGAGGGCTTCGAGTCCTCGAAGTGGTTTCGAGTCCTCGAGTATTTCAAACTGCCACTCAACAGCACCAAGATGACATACTGAACAATGGATTTTGGAGCTTTACTTGTTCCTTGGGACTTACCATCAAATACCATCCGGTTAACATGCCATTGACAAACAGGGGTTTCATTTTTTCGATTCGCCGATCTATTCGGGGTATTACAGCCAGATGGTATATAAACAAAGTCCCCTGCTGGATCATCGATGTACATTAACATGGTTTAGCCGTGTTTTAGGTGGAAACACCACTTTTGAAAGGAAGTGCTATTTTGCTTCAAGAGCTTATCAAGGTTCTTGGATCATAAATTTGGATGATCTTTTATGTATCGAAGTATGCCTTCGAGGCCAGTTTATTTTTTATTTTCTTTCGGTTTAGGGAGCCTAATATATTCCCTCCATCCTCGGATGGTTTTAATTAAAAAAAAAAGTCGTGATCTCTTAAGATACAATCTTAATTAACCAAGATACGATCTTATCCCAATAGATGGTCATGGGGCGAGTTCCCATTTTAATTTTGTTTGTGTTAAAAATCCCTTCAGGTTGTTCCAGGGGAAAACCATGAAACTTACCGGATACAAGGTGACAAGCTAGAAGGAAATTTTCCACAATCGAGGGAAAGCATTGCAGTATCTGAACGAGCTCCAGCAAACCGGGATCGATACAAGGAATTCACATGGAGGTGTATGGCTTCCTTCACCACTTACTAACTCGTTTGGAGTCTTCAGCCCATTATATTTTGGATAATACTGATAATAAAGTAAAATGCACAAAACACAAGCAACCGTCTAATATATTACTACATATCATCCATGCCCAAACATAAATGGCATAAATCTAGATTGTGCAATACACAGCGCATAACCGCCACCAAACAAGTAAACACAAATCCAAAATCAAAATTACATCATGCATATATCCAGTATTCTTCCCAAAACCGCACAATCCTCTCTGCCAAGATGAAAAAGAATGTTCCATTCTTTTGTTAGTGCAACAAACACAACAAGAAGAATGGAAAGGAAATTTTCTATCAGGAGAAACGATTTTCTGATCCCTCTCCCCCTCCCTCAAGATGAGGCGTTTTGTGAAGAACAACATTCCATCTTGAAAAGAAGATGATCTGCTGTAGCTAGAGATAACATCTTTATGAATCCATCGACTAACTGATCATGAGAATATGAGGGACCAATAAAGCCATCATTATAGGCATCTCAGACATAATGACAGCCAATTTCGATGTGCTTTGTTCTCTCACGAAAAACTGGGTTTTGAGTAATGTGGAGAGCTGCAGTGCTGTCATCTTCAGTGGAATTGGGAGAGTAGCTGGATGTTGCACATCAGAAAGAAAAGTAATCCATTTTAGCTCAGATGTTGTCATGGACATGGCCCTGTGTACTGATTCTACTGAGGATTTTTTCCAGAGTATTTTACTTTTTGGACTTCTAAGATACAATAGATTGTCCAAGAAATATGCAGTAACCAACGACGAATCTCTAAGTCATCTTCCAAGTATTCCAATTAGCATCACAAAAAGATGAAAGAGAAGGTAAAACCTGAGCAGGGAAGACTAAGCCATGAGATGAACATCCTTTCAAATATCTAACAACGTGGAGAGCAACTTTCATGTGATGTTGTGAAGGTGACTGAACGAATAGGCTCAACTAATGTACAGAGAAGGTGATATCTATTCTGGTAAATGACAAATATAATAACCTTTTGAACGCGAAAGTGAATTGTTATCTGTAACTTGCCAAGAAGTTGGGAGTGGTGCAGAGGCTGTTGTGCATTTAGTCATTTGGAGATCCTTCAAAATGTTAGCAACATATTTGTTTTGGTTTAGAAAGATACAATCCTTAGACCTAGCTATTTCGATGCACAAGAAGTACTTAGTAGGTTTTAGGTCTTTGATAATGAACAGCTTGTGAAGGTAAGCTTTGAGATCGGAAATATCATAATGTGTGTTGTGCGGAATGGAGAAAGAACAGAAAATATGAACGAAAATAACAAGACACAAGATTTACGTGGTTCACCAATTTGGCTACATCCACGGGAGACGGATTCACTATAATAGGTAGCAGGTTACAGACGCCAAGAAATTGGCCAGATTTCTACCTATCTAAGTGCAGAACAGAATTAATGTTTACAGAGAGAAGAGAGACACTTTATATATTGTCTCCACTAAACCCTAACAAACTGGGATTGGAACAAAACACAATTCGGCCCAAATCAACATCAGTCCAAATTGGAATTGGAATTATATTCTTATCATAATTGTAGATGTAGTTGTATTCCAGGCCAGGGTCGCAGAAGCGGCTATTACAGTATTCAAGGCATACCAACAAATCTCCACCTTGACTTGAATCCTCAAAGTAGAAAACTCCAGATGCACCATTACAATGCCAGATGAGTAGACTTCGCCCTCCACTCCCGGGACTGCCCATAGAGCACCTAATCAGCTCTGATGTTGTTGAAACTTGCTATGTGGAACAGGTTTGGTGAGCATATCAGCGGGGTTGTCAGCAGTTCCCACTTTCTTCACCCTGATTCTCCTCTCACTCCTCAAGAAATGATATTGGACATCAATATGCTTGGTCCTCTCATGATGGACCTGATCCTTGGCTATGCAGATTGCACTCAAACTGTCACAATACACAGTAGCCTGATCATGATGTAGACCAAGATCACTAACCAGTCCTTTCAGCCATATTCCCTCCTTTGCAGCCTCTGTCAAAGCCATGTACTCTGCTTCCGTAGTAGACAACGTCACTGTAGGTTGCAAAGTCGCCTTCCAACTAACCACAAAACCTCCCAAAGTGAATACATAACCAGTCATCGATCTCCTCGTGTCAACATCACCAGCATAATCAGAATCCGAGTAGCCTGTAACTAAGCACTCGGTATCACCTCCATAAATGAGACCCACATCAGACGTACCTCTAAGATACCTGAAAATCCTCTTCACAGCTTGCCAATGTTCCTTTCCCGGTTGCCCCATGAACCTGCTCACAACACTGACTGCCTGTGCTAAATCTGGCCTCGTGCAAACCATAGCATACATCAAACTCCCTACCGCGTTGGCATAAGGAACCCGAGACATATACTCCTTCTCCTCGTCTGACTGAGGAGCAAACATAGTGGTGAGATGAATATTTGCAGCACTAGGAGTGTCTATAGGCTTGGCTGTAGACATGCCAAACCTAGCCAACACTTTCTGAATGTAGCCTTTCTATGACAAGAAAAGCTTCCGGTGACTTCGATCCATAAGAATCTCCATTCCTAGTATCTTCCGAGCTGCACCCAGATCCTTCATCTCAAACTCAGCACTAAGAAGTCCTTTCAACTTCTGAATCTCGTGCTTACTCTTTGCGGCTACCAGCATGTCATCTACATAAAGCACCAGATAGATGAACGACCCATCTCTCAACCTGTTGTAGTAGACACAACAGTCATAAGCACACCTCGTATATCCCAGCTGAAGCATGTAACTGTCAAACTTCTTGTACCACTGCCTCGGAGACTGCTTAAGTCCATACAAAGACTTCTTCAACTTGCAAACATACTTTTCCTTGCCAGGAACTTGGAAACCATCTGGCTGAGTCATGTATATCTCTTCCTCCAACTCTCCATGTAGAAAAGCGGTCTTCACATCAAGTTGTTCAAGCTCCAAATCCCGATGTGTCACTATAACTAGCAACACCCTGATGGAAGTGTGTCTGACCACTGGTGAGAAAATCTCATTGTAATCTACTCCCTCTCTCTGACTGAAACCTCTAGCAACAACTCTAGCCTTGTACTTGACTCCCTCCGTAGGTGATATCCCTTCCTTTTTCTTGAAAACCCATTTGCAAGTGATAACCTTTCTCCCTTGATGCTGTTGAACCAAATCCCATGTCTGATTCTTCTGAAGAGACTCCATCTCGTCTCCCATTGCAGCAAGCCATTTGTCAGCATCAGTACCTGAAACAGCTTCTCTGTAGGTTGATGGCTCATGAGTATCCACCTCCTCAGCAACCTGTAGTGCATAACCCACCATATCCTCAAACCCATATCTCTTGGGCGCCCCAACTCCAACCCTCCTGGGTCGATCCTGAGCTAAACTGCGGACTGTAGCTCCTGATGGTTGAGAATCTGGTGGTGGAGATTCCGGTATCTCAGATTCTGTCTGTGGCTCTTGATTCACCTCAAATTGTTCCAATCTATTTTCACCTTGAGTGACTTCAAGCTCCACCTGTTTATCAACTCCACTAGTTTCTGGCACAACTGTGGGCTTCACCATAGATCTAAGCAAAGAATTTTCATCAAAGACAACGTCCCTGCTCAGAATAACCCTCTTCTCATACGGAGACCATATCCTGGAGCCTTTAACTCCATCTCCATAACCCACAAAGACACCCTTCTTGGCTCGGGGCTCTAACTTACCATCACTAACATGATAATAAGATGTTCAACCAAAAACTTTTAACTTGGAGTAATCAACAACTTTACCTGACCACAACTCCATAGGTATTTTGTACTCTATACCCGTGTGAGGCCCGCGGTTGATCAGGTAACAAGCTGTACTCACCGCCTCTGCCCAGAATCTCGTTTCCAAACCAGCATTAGAGAGCATGCACCTTGCTCTCGCCAGCAATGTCTGATTCATCCGCTCAGCTACACCATTCTGCTGTGGCGTATTCCTGACTGTATGATGACGAGTAATCCCTTCATCCCTACAAAACTGATCAAACTCAGATGAGCAGAATTCCAGCCCATTATCAGTTCGAAGCCTCTTGATTTTCTTCCCGGTCTGATTTTTCACCAAAGCTTTCCACTCCTTGAACTTCGAGAAAGCTTCACTCTTATGTTTCATCATGATAACCCATGTCATCCTTGAGTAATCATCAATCAGAGAAACAAAGTACCTGTGACCTCCCAGTGACTCAACTCGGGAAGGTCCCCAACAATCAGAATGGATGTAATCCAATGTGCCCTTTGTTCTATGAATCGCCTTAGGAAACTTGCTGCGGTGATGCTTCCCAAAAACGCAATGCTCACAGAAGTCCAAGCTCTTGACCTTGTGGCCACCAAGAAGATCATACTTCGACAGAATCTGCATCCCTCTTTCACCCATGTGACCAAGCCTCATATGCCATAACTTAGTCATATCATCCTGGTGAACCTCCAAAGATGCAACATTAACAGAATCCATAACCGTGGAACCTTGTAGAAAATACAAAGTACCATGCAGAACACCTTTCAGAACCAGCCTAGAACCTTTGCAGACACACATAACTCCATCACTCCCTGAGTAGACGAAACCCTTTCTATCCAACGTAGGAGGAGAAATCAGATTCTTTGTCATCGATGGAACATGCCTGACATCGTTCAAAGTACAGAAACTACCATTATGCGTCCTGATCTTGATTGAACCAATCCCAACTACCTTGCACGCAACACCATTTGCTGTAGTAATGATGCCCTCAGCTTGCTCATAAGTTGAGAAATAATCTCTCCTTGGGCATACATGGTAAGATGCCCCAGAATCAAGAAACCACGCATTAGAATAATTATTTTGCCAGTAACAGCTAGAGCAAAATCATCTTCAGAACTGAAATCCCCTTCAGCCATAGCAGCAGTACCAGATGTACTCCCAGATTTACTAGCCTTCTTCGGACACTCCTTTTTCCAATGCCCCTTCTCCTTACAGTAGTTACAAACATCATTGGCCTTAGGACCCTTTGAAGATGACTTCTTGCCCTTCTTCTTATTGCCGGTTTCCTTGCCTTTTGTGTTTCCGTCACTAGCAAACAAGCCAGTGGCCTGACTTTCTGTACCTTCCTGCATTCGGAGACCGAAGAGGCGTTGTTTCAGAAGCAACTTGTTGGTTAGAGATTTCGTCATATACAAACTCTCCAACTTCAGCCACAGTTGTGCAGCAGTCTCCTGATCTGAGACCTCGGTGATGATTTCGTCCACGAGACACAACATAATCGTCGAGTGTGCCTTTTCTTCCAGACTCACAACATCGCCAGAACTGCTCGCGAAATCCTTCGTCAGCGAAGTCCACAAACCTTGCTGTTTCAGCAAAGCTCGCATCTTGATCTGCCATAAACTGAAACTGTTTCTCCCAGTAAACTTGTCGATCTTCACGTTCAACCCAGACATCTTTCTCCCCGATCAGCCCCGATCTGATGAGCCCAGAATCCGATATACCCACTACGGATATCGCCGGAAAAAGAAACCGCTCTGATACCAGTTTGTTGTGCGGAATGGAGAAAGAACAGAAAATATGAACGAAAATAACAAGACACAAGATTTACGTGGTTCACCAATTTGGCTACATCCACGGGAGACGGATTCACTATAATAGGTAGCAGGTTACAGACGCCAAGAAATTGGTCAGATTTCTATCTATCTAAGTGCAGAATAGAATTAATGTTTACAGAGAGAAGAGAGACACTTTATATATTGTCTCCACTAAACCCTAACAAACTGGGATTGGAACAAAACACAATTCGGCCCAAATCAACATCAGTCCAAATTGGAATTGGAATTATATTCTTATCATAATTGTAGATGTAGTTGTATTCCAGGCCAGGGTCGCAGAAGCGGCTATTACAGTATTCAAGGCATACCAACAATGTGAACTGCCAGTGATCAAGACATCGTCTACATAGATCGGAAGGATAAGAAATGACTAACCAATGTGCTTGATAAACAAGCAATGATCATGCTTATATTGTTAGAGCCCAAATCTGATCAGCTGCTTGGAGAATTTATCATTTTATTCCCCGGATGCTTGTTTATGGTCATAAAGGGATCTTTTTAATTTGTTATATTTGACCTACGGGCAGAGCAACTAGATACCAAGTTTGATTATTTTCAGGAGCCTCAAGTTCTGTCTGCATTGCCTTTAGCCCCTGCTCATCACTACAAGCTTGTCTATAAGTACGTGGTTCACAGATTCTAGACTATTTAGAAACAAAACTAGTATGTGCGGTAGAAAACACATGGATATGTTGATCGGGTGAGGAAACGCTATTAGCTATAAAGTCTCGCATCCAGTGAGTTTTGTGCCTAATTCTATAAATTTGTCTAATGATTGACTGATGTTGGGAGTTTGGATCGAACTGATGAGGTGTTGACTTATCAGAATTAGATTGAGAGGGTGAATGATGAGATTGAGAATCATGGACAAAATTATTATTGTGAGGTGAAGAAAAAGAATGACAAGATTGAGTATAATCAGGATTATGTTGTGAACTAGACTGATCATTATATGGTTAGTAAGTGCTTTGAGGTGGAAAATTTTGTGCATTATATTTAAAAGGATCGGTATGAATGTTGTGATCAGTTTGAGCTAATGGGGCTGATATGGAAATCTAATCAGTGGGATCAGATTTGAGCAATGTGTGAAACTGATTAGGGGACTGATGGAAATATAGGGTCACGCAACACTGCATCCCCTGGTGGTGAGAAATCTTTTATTGATCAAATCATAGAATTTATAACCCTTTTCATGGCATGGATAACCCTGTGAATACACGTGGATGGGATCTGTTGGTGTTTTAAAAAAACACATGGCCATTTAAGTATAATTGGATTCGAGTAGTCGTGAACTCGAGACGTTAAAAAAAGTTTGGTGGTGTGGAGCGCACAATTGTATAAACTATCTACGAGTTTACAATTAATGGGATAAGGATTAATTGTGTTGGTAATAACTAGCATGACTTGTCCTGGAGTGTGGAAAGATGTATCAGTTCAGAGTTTTTTATAATTCTGATGGTGATGGTGATGGTGTGTAGTTTCTAATTCCTTGACTGAAAGGATGAGGATAGATAAGGGTTGTCTACGAGATGCAGTGTTCGTAGCATGTCTAACTCTTCTTGCAAGTAAACGAGTTTACTGCATTATTCTGGGATGTGGAAATATACATCGGTACAATTTTGATAACTACGCAAGAACTGTTGCATTGTTTCATGACACTTGTTATCTATCTATACATGCCAATTTTGATAACTACGCAAGAACCGTTGCATTGTTTCATGACACTTGTTATCTATCTATACATGCGCAGTACGTATGCATGGTAGAGAAATATACAAACATAGAAAACACAAATATGACCAGGGAAAAAGATAATATTTTCCCAGATATACGTAGCAACCAAAAACACGGATTCTCAAAAGTATTCTCCTGTTTCAAGCCTAGAACATGAGGGATTCTTTATTGTTTTATCATCGAAGGAAATTCGTATGACTCAAAGCTGTAATAGGGTCGAATTACTCTTTAAGGAAAGCGTATGTAACACGACTTACATCGATATCCAAGAAATATTTTACCATACCCCAATAGGATCTGGGATTGAACTTGTGTTTTGAGGACTGAAGTTGCATGCATAACAAACATAGGGATCCAAAGGATTTCAGAAGTGATATATCTGGGGCTCTATTGTATAATAGTTCATACGGAGATTTGCAATTCAGAAGAGTAGGTAATCTATTTACGGTGAATGTGGTTGCTAACACTAAATCTCCCCAAATTTGAAGCGGTAACTTTGACTGAAATATAAATGATCTGGCTACTTCAATCCGATGTCTGTGTTTTCTTTTTATAACTCCATTCTGATGTGGAGTATATGAACTAGATCTCTGGTGTATTATTGGTGAACATTGTTTAACTTGTCAAATAACCTTTAAAATTATATTAATGCTAATTAGTACACCGATAAACAGAGTTGATCCCACGAGGAGCAAAAATAATAATTAATAATTGTTTTTCCTACTAATTTAGAAAATCATTTTGGCGATGTCACCATGCCTTAATTTTCAGAATGATTTCTAACACTAAAAATGCAAATGAAGACTTTAAAAATGAGAAATAGATCTATAGATGAATGATATCGGCTAAGAATAATTAATGCTAGTTAATATCGATAATATGCGCAATGATGAATCAATCCTTACAAATCTATCGGTTATAGGAAAGTATGTACACTTAACCTCCCCCATTATTTCTTACTTTGTTGACAGCTAATTAATCAAAATTAACTAATTGTTTCCCTTACCAAAAATGCCCCGATAAAGTATTCGTTAAACCATAACACATTTTGATATCATTATTAATGAAAAGAACTTGATATAGCATTTACCAAAGTAAAAGCAAATAGCAATGGACGCTCACTTATTCCCTATCTTGCTATTACAGTCTAGCTAGTTGCTGTTTTACACAAGATTGTGCCCCTTACTAATTCCATCCAACAATTAAGCATTGACAAAAATTAGATAGCACTATTATAAAAAAAATCAAGTTGATCGGGCTTAAACATATTAGTTGAATTTTTTTCAATACAATAACGCCGTCATTTATAGTCTTGAGCCAGACTTTCAGACGCTATCATTCGAGGGGGGTGGTGTGTGGAGGAATTTCTTCCTCATACTTTGGTGTCTCCTTATCCACTGGAAGAGTATTATCACCCTTGCGATAACCATATTTCAGATCGAGTGGTAACAGCTTCAACTCCCTATTTGAGGCTTTCACATCCAATGAGAATGGTCTGGCGAACGGGTCTGGTTTGGCCAAACTGGACCCTGCGTGCACTTCAAAATTTTTCTGAACATCCCACACAGGCTGAGAAGGATTGAGCACTCTGTGGTTTATTTCAGTTATGAGCACCAATTTCTGAGAGTGCACTGAACATAACAATTCGTGTATTTCCTTATCACTCGAGCCTTGGACATCTACCTCGGCGGGGTTTGTGGGTAATGGAATTTTCATCCTATCTTGCAGAATTTTAGTCTCAAGAGAATCTTGGGCAAGAGGATCAGTATGATCGATGGAAAACACATTCTCAGCATCTATAGGTTTCTTGATGGTTTTATCAATGTTGAGTGTGTACTTATCACCAAAATAATCAAGAGAAATAATTCCATCACCAATATTAATAATGGTGTTTGCTGTTTTCAAGAATGGACGACCCAACAATACCCATGTTCCCTTATCAGTAGTATGATTCATTTTTACCACATAAAAATATGCAAGGTAGAAAAAATTATTAACTCACATAAGCACATTTTCCAACAACCCTTCAGGAAACACACAAGATTTATCTGCCAATTGAATTACCACTCTAGTGTCTACCATTTTAGATCCATTTAAAGTTTGATACACAGATAATGAACATTAATCGAAGCTCCTAAATCACACATGGCAACATCAATCCTTATCTCGTATATAGCAAGGTAAGGAAAATATACCTAGATCCTTGCACTTTTGAGGCAGTTTCTTTTGGATCACATCTGACACAGATTCACCCATCATGGTCTTGCTTGAATCCCTCGACTTTAATGCAATAAAATCTTTCAAGAACTTGCTTGCTGGTGGTAACTTTATGGTCTACAAGAATGGGAGGTTAATATCAATTTTTCAAAAAATTGAGACAAAATCCATATCATCTTCCTTTTTCTTTTCCAATCTACGAGGAAAGGAAGGCAAATTTTTTATCGAAGGATCATGTAAACTCAACATGTTTTTTACCTCAGTTGGTACCTTAGATTTACCTTCATTTGTGGGCACATGACGCTCAGGATGTGCAGATTATGTGGCAGTTTTATCGCCTTTTTCCTCTTTTTCTAGAATATGAATTTTTTCCATATAGTTTGGTTTGAGCAAACTGGACCCTCCGCCAGTGAACTCCGTTGCCTCTTTGTCCGCTAATTTCAATGGCAATGCACCAACTACCTTCCCACTCATGAGTGTGACCTGATTTTCCATCTCATGTGAATTTAACTGAACTTGAGAAGGTAACCCGAGCTATTTCATCCTAAGTTCGTTCATAAAGCTTGATAAATGGCAATTTGTCGCGTATGCCTTTCTAAAGTTGCTTCGACCTTCTTGAACCTTTGGTGTTGCTTCTGCACTATGTCCACCAATATGTCCAGCTTACAACTCACAGATTTCCGTTGACCACCTTGCGGGGGTTGAGGAAAAACCATGGCCTCTCGTTGCGTTGGCTGAACATATGATTGTTGGTGATGTTGAGGTTGTTGTGGTGGGGAACCTTGTTCTCTCCAACAAAATTTTGGGTGATCTCTATACCTTGGATTGAAGGTGTGGGGATATGGATCACCTTTTTGCTGTCTCTCTTTATAGTTCCCCATAGCATTAGCTTAGACAAGTATCTCTCCCATTGTAAGAATACATTGGGACGTCGTATGGTAGACTGCTCTACACGTATTGCAAGGCTCTTCTTGTACAGCTGAAACCTTGTCAACGAACTTAGATAACTTCTTCTCCATAATTTTCATCCTCTTCTTGATCTCATATTGTCTGGGAGGGGAAGTTTGTGCCACCTTCTTCAAGATACAGACCTCCTATTGATCGTACATCTTCTTGGAATCCACCAACCTTTTGGTGATCTCTCTAGCCTCATTCCCTCGAAGGTGAGAAAATCCACCACAAATGGAAGAGTTCACCAAATCCTTGTTAGTAGATATTATTCCTTGATAGAAGCACTAGAGCAATTGGCCTTCCATCATTTGGTGATTAGGGCAGCTATCCACCAACTTCCTGAACTTCAGCTAATAAGTACTCAATGGTTCGTCGTACTCTTGCTTGATACTTGTGATCTCCTTCTTCAAAGCATCTGGCCTTGTGGTTGGAAAATAATACTCCAAGAATAGTTTTTTCACTTCTACCCACGTCGAAATGGAGTTGGGTGGTAGACTTGAAAACCACTGATTGACTGCTCATGTCAAACTGAAGGGACATGCCACCAATTTGAATTAATCTGCAGTCACGGCAGATGGTCTCTTCTGCACCTTAAAAATTTTCACAAATTCACTCAAAAAAATTGTAAGGCTTTTTGGTGCTTCTCACATGGAAATTCGGAAGTATATTAAGGAACGCCAGCTTGATCTCACTCGGATTCTTGGTCTCTAGCAGCTGAATGGAAGTGGGGGGATCATCTCACTATGAAAGTAAGTTCCCAAATTTATGGATAATTTGGGTTTTGCCAAGGGTTCGGATCTTGTCCAGCTCTGTCCATCTCGGTATCAATTCCTGAATTAGAAGTGGTTGTTAAAATTGTAATGGGTCTGTTTTGGTCAAACTGAAGGGCCTCGACAGAAACTGCTTTCCGCGCCTTTGTTCTCTTTCTGTTCTTCTTGGCTGTTTTCTCAACTTCCAGATTGAATATTAAATTCAGCCTTGATGATATGCTCATAAACCAAGCACTAAAACACAGATTAGTAAGATTTTTTTTTAAAAAAAATTTAACCAACTGCTTCCCGGTAGCGGCGCCAATTTGGTGAGCGTCGTTTAACTAGCCTAATGACCTGCAAACTTAAATTAATACTAATTATACACCAGTAAGAAGAGTTGATCCCACGAGTAGCAAAAATAATAATTAATAATTATTCTTTTACTAATTTAGAAAAAATATTTGGTGATGCCACCATGCCTTAATTTTCAGAATGATTTGTAACACTAAAAATGAAAATGAAGAATTTAAAAATGAGAAATAAATCTATAGATGAATGATATTGGCTAAGAATAACTTATTCTAGTTAATATCGATCATAGGTGCAATAATGAATCAATCCTTACACATCTATTGGTTATAGGAAAGTAGTTACGCTTAACCTCCCCAATTCTTTCTTACTTTATCGACAAATAATCAATTATAATTAACTAATTGTTTCCCTTACCAAAAGGCCCCCATAAAGTATTCGCTAAAACAAAACACATTTTGATAGCATTAAGAATGAAAAGAACCTGATATATCATTTACCAAAATAAAAGTAAATAGCAATGCACACTCAATTATTCCCTATCTTGCTATTATAGTCTTAGCTAGCTAGCTGTTTCTCACAAGATTAAGCCACTTACTAATCCCATCCAACAATTACGTATTGGGAAAAATTAGATAGCATTATTCTAAAAACATTCAAGTTGATTAGGTTTAAATATATTAGAAATAAATTCAACCAAGAACAATCAAGAATATGCAAGGCATGACGATTTATAAACTAACACTCGTTATTCCATGCAGATATAAGAATTAGCTACTGATAATAACTAAACTAAACTAAACAAATTATAAATATAATAATTAAACATGATTAATGGAATTAAATACTCCCTTTGTCCCTAGTTAATTTGCAAGTAGAGAAAATTTGGGGGCAAAAAGGAACAGTGAAAAACGTACAGAATTGATGGCCAAAAGCTGAAATTGGCAGCCTATTTTCGTGACAGTACTGACGGAAAGCATGATAACATGTTTAAACCAAAAAAAATCATGATTAAAAATTCCCACCAAAACTAATCTCTGGCTCCAAAATTATTAAATTTTGGAGCCAAAATGATTTTTTTTTTCTATTCACACAATTGCTCTAAATAAGAGACTTGGTCCTATAAATACATCATTTAATGCACCATACATTTCAAACCCTTAAAAACACAACATTTAGCTCTGAAAAAAACCTTTGGCCAGTTCTTGAAGAACTGGCCAGGATCCTAACCATCTTCTTCTATTTTTTCATCCTTGAGCTTGAGGATGTGATGGTGGGCAGAAATTTGATGGATGAGCATAGGCAACAGGTTGCCCATTTTCTTCTACAAAACATAAAAAATGGGTAAATAAAACACAGTTCACGTGTTGAGGTTGCAGAAAGGTGGGCTGTGTCAATTAGAACCATCAGTACCATTTGGTCATGAGTGCAGCAACAACTGGTTAATGGTGAACCAGTGAATGCCCGCTCTAGAAGACACGGGTGGTGTGGCCCAAACAAGAAGCCGATCAATCTCGAAGCGTTGATGGCGCTGCCATTGAGGGATAGGCAAACATGTAGGAGCACAGCAGCAGGTTTACATGTGAGTAAGAAGAGCAATAGCAAACAAAGAAATACGGAGCCACACCAACGATGTTCATCCATGCTTGACACAATCATGCAAGGAAACAAGGTTGGAATGGTGCATAACCAAGCTGGAATGCAACATGATGTTCAAGGACATGCACAATGTCATCCACATTGACGAAAAGTGGTTCTACATCACAGAGGTAACAACCAGGTTTATTCTAGCCCCTAATGAATCAGAATCATACAGAGTTATTCAAAGTAAGCATTACATTCTGAAGGTAATGTTTATGTGTGCTGTGTGTAGACCAGTAATAGACATGCATGGTAATGTTCTTTTCGATGGTAAAATAGGGATATTTCCTTATATGGAGTACATAGCAGTGAAGTACACAACAGTGAATAGGTCAAAGGGTACACTGGTTCTAACACCCATTCAGTCAATTAATGGAGACACCATTAGGCGGAAACTAATTTATGAACTCGTACCAGCCATTAAAACAAAATGGCCACCTTGGGCAAGTAAACAGATATGCATACAACAAGACAATGCCTCATCACATATTTATGCTAATGACCCTGAATTTTTAGCTGACGCCACCTCAGACGGGTTTTGTATCCAATTAGTGTGCCAACCTACCAAGTCACCAGACCTAAACATTCTGGACCTAGGGTTTTTTGCCTCAATACAAAGCCTCCAATACCAGAACCCTAGTATGACGCTAGAGGGTTTATTAAATGTTGTGAATGATGCTTTCGAAAGAGAGTACCCTAAAGTTATTAGCATGATTTTCTTGAGTTTACAATGTGTCATGGTAGAAATCATGAAGTGCAGAGATGGGAATGAATTCAAACTGCCACATATGGGAAATGATCGTCTAAGGAGGTTGATATTACTTCCAGAAAACCTAATTGTGGATTCAAAGCTGGTTAGGAGTTGTTTACAGCATCTGATTGGGATTGGCAGGACCGGGAATGTTAGGGATCTAATCCTAAGTATGGAACTAGCTGACTGAAGGTAGGTTCATCTTATTTTTGTAGGGTTGTGCTTCTAGAAATAGTTCTAGGGTAAACATACAATGTATTTTGTGAATGTATGTTTATAGGGCAACCTTATAAAGGCCTAGATGGCTAAAATCCCTTTTGAATGCAAGCTTTATTTAAAAGACTAAGGATGATGTGAGGCAGAAAAAGGAGCATTCCAGAAGTAACAGACAATGGCAGGTAAGGCACAAACGAGGGACAAACATCATAGGCTGCCATCCTAATGTTTTTAACAAAACAGGTTTTACCCTAAGAGTTTAATTATAATTAATGTCATCATAGGTGGCTATCAACTAGGTAGGATCACAAACTCAAATAATTTCAGCGCTGTTTATAATCACTATCATGCCCCGCCAAGTTTCAGATCAGTTCATAGACTAATAAGCATGGTTGCATGTAATATTCATTCATCACAGCTTCATCATCAAAAAGGGACAAGCATCACATACATGACTCATATTTCATATGCAAACTATGACTTATCAGAAAGAATCACATGTTATTGCTCCATTCACAGCCCCAAACCAGAAACATGCCAAGCTAGGTTCAGTGCAAATTAAACACACATAAGCAAGGCTATATAGCTAAATCAGAAAATTCCAAGCCAGGTTAAGTGCAAAAGAAACACACATAAGTAAGGCTGCATAGTTGAATGAGAAACATGCCAACTCAGGTCAAGTGCAAAATAAACACACATAAGCAAGGCTGCATACTTAGGTATTTAGTAAAAAACAGGATTGCTGCCTCAGCAACATACATCACCATCCTGCACACCAAAATACACGGAGTAAGCATAGTGATTTATGCAACATAAATCAAAATAAGGAAACAGGAGAGACACAACCTGATTGTAGTGATGGATTTGGCAAGACAAACTGATTACACGTTCATTTTCCCATTCTCTGCAGTATTAGGCCCAGCTTCAGCCAAATACTTTTCGGCCCTCTCCACCATGACATACATTTCACGCCGCACTGATGACGTTGCAATGTCTTGCCTAATCCACGGTGTTTTAGGTGGTTCGCGCTTAGGCCAATTACCGGGGTATAAGACTGCACCTGTTTCAAAGAATCATGGTTCCCCATACTTGGGAAAATCATTTCCTTTGAAGTAAACAAAGGGGTGTGGGTCAAACTCAGAATCAGACTCTGAGTCACTGCCTGGGAGGGATTGTAACTCAGGTTTTGGATTCCCAGTTGAAGAACTGAGCTCCAAATGGGGTTGTGACTCAACATAAAGTAACTCAGAATTTGATTATGGGTCTTACTGGGACTGTGACAATGAAATGGAAGGTACATAATCTAATTCATCATCACATATGAGCTGTGACTCAGTCCAGTCCATGTGTGATAAATTAACGGGACTGAAATGCATAGCTATAGACCAGTCCTCCGAACATTTTTCAGAATTGGTCCAAAATAGTGGAACATTTTCCTGAACACGTTCCACTGAGGGTTGTGATTTAATAAAACTGGGACTCATAGTAGGACTGCGAACTGTTAGTGCGTTAGAGTGAACATCATTCAAGGGTTGGCTGGGGGCTAAATGTTCCCGCCCCTCCAAATTCCTGTCCCTATGTGCCATTTTCAGACGCACAAACAGAGGGCAGAGGCTATTGCCAACTAGAGAGAAACAAATGAACAATGTCGAACAACGACTAACCAACAGAGGAAAACAAAGGCTACAAACTCAGGGGCTATTGACATAAAATGGTGAATATTGGAGAACGCGGGCGGATGACAACTACAGAGACTCAGATTCTACAATGAACGAATAGCCTAATAACAATTTCAATGCAATTTTTGTGCAAAAACACAGATCTGAAACAGAGGAGTACTGAAATGTAACCAAGTTTCTTAGATCTACAACGGAGCACACCTATACCGTGAAATGTATGTATGGGAAATATAGCAGATCCCAGAACAGACATGAACATGCACAACTGTAGAACGACAAATACGGGGATTAAAACATATTAAACAAGAAAAATGGAGTTACCAGACAGAAACCCTAACTAATATCAAAGATTACATTAGGGAAATGGATAGAGTACAATTAATTCTATCTTTAAAAAATCAACACAAGACAAAATAATGCATGAAACAATCGACCTCTTCTCATGCCTTGTGAACAACAGCAGGGAAAGTTTGATTTAGGTCAAAATAGAAAAACCCCTAATTAGAAAGAACATAAACCAATTTTTTTTGGAAACAAAAACCACAGATCTGAGTTGCCTTATCAATTTCTAAGCAAAATGATGAGCAAAAATCACTGAAACCCTAGTCCACAAACACTAACAGATGAATAACGAACACAGTAATATGAAGAACGACACAAAAAGAAATTACAAAACCTACTTCACAGAATGAAAAACAACATATCTTTAAAATTTTCCATCGTTTACGAAACCCAGCATAAGAAATCGATAACAACCTAACCGATCAACACCAAATAGTGAACAACAAGTAGAATTACAGCAAGATGAATAGAAACAAAGGCAAAATGGGGTAAAAAACGAAGGTAAAATGGGAGAGGATCAGCTAGGGTTTGAGGGATTGGGAGAGAAATGAGAGGAGCAGTGTGGTATAAAGAGAGGTCTAGGATGGATGAGAACAAGAATGGAGAGAGCAATAATGGAGCAACGGGAAGAGTGAAAGAGCAATAATGGAGCGCATGTGAAGCTGTCAGGCGTGGGTTCATTTTTTCAAAACGAATTCACACGCCTCCAGCCCAGGAACCGAGGCAATTAAATGGAGATCAAACATACGCCTCCAGCCATAATAATCATCCATTAAGGCTGTAAATCTGTATTGACTTGGGGTATTTTTGTCTTTTCAATACAAGTCAACATGGCCTCAAAAGGTAAAAGCTGATCTTGTGCAATTTAGATAAGGACAGCCCAAAATAAAAAGTGTGGAATTCAACATGGGGCGGAGGGAGTAATAAAAGAAACAAGCGATTAAGCACTGAATGCTTGGCACGGGAACCGGCGGAAACAATCAGGGCAAAAGAGATTAGTTATGAGCATGGAACAAAACTAGGCACGCAATCAGTGATAACAAAATGTCTGCTGTCTTGCTATTGAACGAAATAATGCAAAACTAGAACTCAAAAGCTCTCTGTATCCGAAAACTAATGAAACTAAAAAAACTCCAAGTCCCCGTCTGTATCCTGGGAGCCGAAGTCATAATCCTCTCAAACTCCAAGTCTGCGTCAATATATAATTACACACGCAATTCCTACCCCAAAATATCTTCTTTCCAAATTTCAAATCTAATCATAAGAGAGAAAAGTATATTCTCCAAAAATATGTCCATAGAAGTCTCTTCAAATCTCATCAAATTATCCCACAAATCTCTTAAAATCAGCTCCAAAATAATTCCAAATCTGCTCCAAATTGTCTTCAAATCTGCTCCTACGGTTTTGCATTCTTTCTGCTACACCTAAAGTGCACATTAATTCAGTAAAATTACAGTAAACTCCAATAAAATAAACAACATAATTCGTACGTATCAATTATTCCCAGAGAGGCAAATAATGGCTGACAATCTTTAGTGAATTCTGTCCCATTATCGCTCCTAACTATTTTGATCCTTTTATCAAACTGATTTTGAATCATAAGGAAGAATGTTTTAAGAAAAATGTGATCCACACTTTGATCTTATCATAAAAGTCCATGTAGCTCTCCCAACTATTTGATCTTATCATAAAACTATGGTTAAGAAAAACTGAGCCCCAGCATTAGTTTTGCCCTTAAAAGGTCCTCAGACATCCATATGAATCAATTCAAAAGAAAAAGGACATTAAGAATTAGAATCATGAAATGTATTTCTAGTTTGTTTGGTGCAAAGGGCAAACAGTACAAACTATTTGATATGAGCATATCCAAATGTTGCATTACAACCCATGATGGATTACCTAAGCTGTAATGCAAATTCACAATTTCAATATTTGTGAGCTTGTTAGACTGAAAGCAAAGCAGAATCATTAGCTACATGTCTCAGTAGGATTCTTTATGTGGAATGAATTGTGACTCGGATGATATATCCCAGTGCTTTCAATATGATAGACTTGGTCTTAAGATCCTGTATTGTCCAAACACCAGGATAGAACTTAAAGCACAAATGAGGTTTCTGAGTCAACTTCCTGGCTCATAAAATAGTGAACCTAAAAGACTTAACATATAGGGCCATAGGCAGTTGTTCAGTTGTTGCATTTGCATAAGGTCTTACCTTGCATTTACATGCATCAGGCCACCATTCCGGATACCCATTCAATTTAAAACAGCTCTCCCTTAGATGTCCAGTATTGTGACAGTATTCACACTTCGAAATTTTCTCCCCCAATAGTGAAGCTATCTTATACACCTGGATTTGAATCCTGCTTCAAGAAAAAAGAGTATGCCTTACCTACAAGTGGCAATGGACCCACCACCAATACCAGATCCCTAAGAGCATCATATTCATCACTGAGACCAACCATGAATTGTTGCAGCATGTCCTGGCTGGCCTGCATTTCGATTTTCTGATCAAATCCACATCCGAAATCATAGAAGCACTTCATCCTTGGCCTAATACTTTTCAGATTTGAAAATTGCTAAGTAACTGATTCAGATCCCTGCTTCAGTTCTCCAAAATTTCTCATAAGCTGGTAGATCAGAGGTCCTTTACTTACAGAGAATCTCTCCTTGATTTCATCCCAACGTTTCTTCACATCCTAGCCAGCTCCTTACTGACCGAACTTTGAATCCATGACACAAGCCTAGAGTTAACCTTCATCCATTGATCATAAATAGAAGATTCGCCATTTGGTTTTGGAACTCCATATGTGATGAACTGCAACTTCTTCTAGCTGAAAAGGTAGTGATCATCGCCTGGTTCTAGATGATATAGCTTCTTTTAGTCAAAAATTCAAAAATTGCAGTCAAACTGGCATGATCTATAATAAAATATGAATGACTTTGTATTGATATCACATTAATAACACAACTATCAATGAGGAGGGTTACAATATATAGGACTACAAACTAAAGTCTAACAGAAATATGATTATAATTCTTTTAGAAAACTACTATTTATAATCTACCCCACAAGGAAACAAATTCTATAAGGTAACTACCATCCTTAACAGGTGGGCAAGAACAAAGGGTCATTAGGCATGATCCTTACATAACCATCTTCATCAACAACATACCGGTTTCTTGTGTTTCCATCTTTCAGCAAACCCGTTTCACTTATTGTGAAGAGGATTGAGGATTTTCAGATGATTATTTTGGTAGGGGAAATATCTAACCAAGAGCCTGATGCTCTGATTCCATGAAAAAAGTTGAAAGAAGCAAATACTCAAAAATTTGAGCAGCGCAACAAACACAGCAAGAAGAATGGAAAGGAAATTTTCTTTAAAAATAGCGTGCACATTAGGAGAAATGATTTTCTTATTAAGTTATCGAATAGCATGCACATTGGGCCCGTATATACAAATAATATTAATGATTTACAACTAATTTTCTAACTGGTCCTTTTACTTTCTTGAGTACACTAGTGTGGCTACACCTACGCCTAGTTACTATTTCTATGGATAAAAAGGATCTAATTGATAGAAGAAGCGCCGTAAAGATCAATTCCCTAGGTTTAGAGCATTGTGCGGTGAGCTTGATAACAATTTATATAAATTGAATAGGAATGTTAAAAGAGTTGTAATTAAAGTTATAAATGTACCAATTATACATGTAATTGAAGCGTGGAGATTGCGAGAGGTGAAGGTTCAGGTGGAGAGGGTTGAAGTGGAGGGGTTCGAGGGGTACTGATTCGGGATGTGAAGGTTCTCCAGCTGGAAGTTCACATCTCGAATGAGTACCTCTCGAACCCATCCATTGGAACCCCTCCACCTGAAAGTTCACTTCTCGAATGTGTACCTCTCAAATTGGTACCGCTCGAACCCACCCATCCAATCGAACTTCTCCATCTTGAATGGCCTTCAATCGAACTCATCCAGTGGAACTCCTTAACCTCAACGTTCACATCTCGAATGGCCACCTCTCGAACCCATCCAGTCGCACCCTTCCACCTGGAAGTTCACATCTCAAATGGGTACATCTCGAATGGGTACCTTTCGAACCCCTCTACCTGGAAGTTCACATCTCGAATGGGTACCTCTCGAGTGGCTACCTCTCGAGTGGCTACATCTCGAACCCATCCAGTCGAACCCCTCCACCTGAAAGTTCACATCTCGAATGGGTACCGCTGGAACCCATCCAATTGAACTCCTCCAACTGAAAGTTCACATCGCGAATGGGTACATCTCGAACCCATCCTATCGAACCCCTCCACCTGGAAGCTCTGCTCGACCCCTTCGATGACAGAAGCCTACATCCCTTCGATGGCCTAGAATTCAACCCCTTCGAGGACAGAAGATTCCATCCCTTCGAGGCCGAGATCCAACCATTCGAGGATCCCCCATCTACCCCTCGAGTCTTCCACCTGTCGAGTCATTGGCACATGCATGCTAAGTATCCATCACATGAATCCTCATTGTCTTGAACCCCTCCACCTGGAAGTTTAAAGTATCCATCACTCGAATCATCAATGTCTCAAACCCCTCCACCTGAAACCTAACCTCTCGAGTAGGTACCTCTCGAACATGTCCAATATAACCCCTCCCTTTTCGGACAGAAGACTTCATCCCTTCGAGGGTCGAGAACTTGACCCACTGGAGGATAGGAGACTCCATCGCTTCGAGGGCGAGAACTCGACCCCTTCGAGATGTGAACTTGGCCCCTTCGAGGGATTCCATCCCTTCGAGGGCCGAGAACTCAACCCCTTCGAGGATAGAAGGCTCAATCCCTTCGAGGGCCGAGAACTCAACCCCTTGAGGCCAGAAGACTTCATCCCTTTGAGGGCTGAGAGCTCAACCCCTTCGAGGACAGAAGCCTCCAGCTCTTCGAGGGACTAAAACTCGACCCCTCCGAGGACAGGAGATTCCATCCCTTCGAGGTCGACAGCCACCCCTTCGAGGATCCCTCATCTACCCCTCGAGTCTTCCACCTGTCGAGCCATTGGCACACGCACGCTAAGTATCCATCACTCTAATCCTCAATGTCTCGAATCCCTCCACCTGGAAGTTCACATCTCGAATGGGTACCTCTCGAATCCATCCAATCGAACCCCTCCACCTGGGACTTCACCTCTCGAATGGGTACCTCTTGAATGGGAAGTTCACATCGCGTTGCGCAGTGAGCTTGATAACAAATTATAGAAATTCTATAGGAATGTTAAAAGAGTTGTAATTGAAGTTATAAATGTACCAATTATACATGTAATTGGAGCGTGGAGATGACGAGAAGTGAAGGTTCATGTGGAGAGGGTTGAAGTGGGGGGGGGTTGAAGAGGTACTGATTCAAGATGTGAAGGTTCTTCAGCTGGAAGTTTACATCTCGAATGGGTACCTCTCGAATAGGTACCTCTCGAACCCATCGAATGGAACCCCTCCACCTGAAAGTTCATATGTCGAATGCGTAGCTCTCGAATTGGTACCACTTGAACCCATCCAATTGAACTTCTCCATCTCGAATGGCCTCCAATCAGACCCATCCAGTGGAACCCCTTAACCTGAACGTTCACATCTCGAATGACCACCTTACATTTCGAATTGGTACATCTCGAACCTCTACAGCTGGAAGTTCACATCTCAAATGGGTACCTCTCGAGTGGCCACCTCTCGAACACATCCAGTCGAATCCCTCCACCTGGAAGTTCACATCTCGAATGGGTACTGCTCAAACCCATCCAATCAAACCCCTACAACTGGAAGTTCACAACTCGAATGGGTACATCTCGAACACATCCTATCGAACCCTCCACCTTAAACTTAACCTGTCGACTAGGTACCTCTCGAACATGTCCAATGGAACCCCTCCCTTCGAGGACAGAAGACTCCATCCCATCGAGGGTTGAGACCTCGACCCCTTCGAGCACAGAAGACTTCATCCCTTCGGGGGCCGAGAACTCGACCCCCTCGAGGACAGAAGGCTTCATCCCTTCGAGGACCTAGAAGCCGACCCCCTTCGAAGACAGAAGACTTCATCCCTTTGAGGGCCGAGACCTTGACCCCTTCGAGGACAGAAGCCTCCATCCCTTCGAGGGGCGAGACCTCGACCCCTTCGAGGACAGAAGCCTTCATCCCTTCGAGGGGCAAAACCTCGACCCCTTCAAGGACAGAAGACTTCCATCCCTTCGAGGATCGGGACCTGAAAATTCACATCTGGAATAGGTACATCTCGAATGGGTATCGCTCGAACCCATCCACCTGAAAGTTCACATCTCGAATGGGTACATCTTGAACCCATCTCCAGCTGAAAGTTCACCTCTCGAATGTGAAAGTTCACATCTCGGGTGGGTACCTCTCGAACCCATCCATTGGAACCCCTCCACCTGAAAGTTCACGTCTCGAATGGGTACATCGGGAATTTGTACCGCTCGAACCAATCCAATCAAACCCCTCGAGGACAGAAGACTCTATCCCTTCGAGGGCCGAGAACTCAAATCCTTCGAGGATATAAGACTCCATCCCTCCGAGGGTCAAGACCTCGACCCCTTTGAGGACAGAAGACTCCATCCCTTCGAGGGCCGAGAACTGGACCCCCATCCTCAAGGACAGAAGACTTCATCCCTTCTAGGGCCGAGAACTAGACCCCCTCGAGGACAGAAGACTCCATCCCTTCCACCAAGATTCTAGCATATGACACCCTTAACTTATTTGCAGGGCATTCATAAGTGAACGGAGGTTTCACCAAAGCACTTCCAATCTTACCCAAACTCTTCGATCCCCATTGATGTAGAGGCAAGTTTGGAAGTTTAACCCATATGAATCGTCGTTGTTATACGTAATTTAACATATTAGCGGTCATACATATTTCTTGAATATCGTAAAAAATATTTGTGCAACTTAGACTAGTATAGAGGAAGTATAAGAAATTCACGTGACAAAATCTTCTCATAGTGTATCATTTTAAATTTTTTTATTTTTAATAGTTTCTATAGATTACGTGTTAAGGTTGTTCATGCTGACTCTCGAGTCAGGACGAGTCAGCTGTCCTGGCCTAAAATTTCGGGTAAAATGGGATGGGATGGGTCAGGACAGAATTCTCATATTTTTTTGGTCAAAATGAGCTAGGGACACAAAAGATCCAAATCGACCCAAATCATGAAAATAAAAAATAGCATAAAAAATACGTATAATTTATTCAAACAAATAAATAGTTTTTAAAATTGTATATTTAAATAATAAATAAAATTTAAATTTACTATCATATAATATAAAATAAGAATTTCATATTTTATTTAATTACAAAAACATTCAATTAGTAAATAAAAATCCAATTATATTCATTTTATTTCGTTAGAATACTTTTACTATTTAAAAAAAATATTATTTTATGAAAAAATATTTTTATTTTTATTTTTATTTGATTAATTATGAATATATTATTAATTATGAATATATTATTAATTATGAATATATGATTATTTCATACTCCCTCCGTCCAAGTCCAAATTGCACAACAATCATTCTCAGGTTGTTCAAGAAACATGTTTGACCGTTAACATGCTTAACTACGTAAAGGCAAATAAGAAGTTGATATTTAGAAACTAGTCTTTGTTATGACGAAGCCATCATATCACACACGATAATATTGCTACTCATATATCTATTCAAATATACGGTCAAACTTTGACTAAGAATAGTGTTAAAAAAGCAAGTGTAAGTTGGGACAGAGGGAGTATTTTAATCAGTGCATTGTTTATAGTTGATAGTATTTGTATATAAAAATATTGTATTTATTGATCAATAATCAGTAAAATAATTTTAATTTTTATTCTTTAAATAAACTATAATGTTTTTAACTATGCTCGCTTATTTTAAATCGTGAATCACAAGAGTGTTAATCTAGTTTGTGATATTATTTAAACTTGTTTATGGAGTATGAATTTTAAGTTGTATCAAACTAATTTTGTTATAAAATTTTCCAAAAGTTGATTTTTTTTTCTCAAGAAGATGGTACAAAATTACTAATGGGTCGATTCGAGTTGAAATCCAACCTTATCCAAATCGGATTGACCCAAATGGGACATTGACCCGATTCAACCTAAATGAGATGGGTCAGATTGGGTCGGGTCGGGATGAGTTCAGTGATTTGAACACCCCTTGGCATATGTGACATTTATAGTTGTTGCATCCTTTGATTTTCATGATCTCTATCATAGATGCTTAGTGAGTCAAGAACACTTTATTAAGTGTGGCTAGATCCTCCCTTTCTTATGCACTGTACACAACATTTAATAGACCCTCGACAGTAGTAGTTAGGGACTCGTGTTGCAAGGTCTGAACTGAATTGAAAAGGCCAAGATCTAATATGTTTAAATCTGGTACCATATTAATTTTTAAATCGTCTAAATTGGCTACACCTCTAAATTATGGGTCTGAATTTTTTGCACTCCCTTCATTTCGTTTGTTGGGTTTGGTACACTTTCCATTTCGAGTTATTTCTATAAGTTTGACACACTTTCTTTTTTTTGGCAAGATTCCTTCAATTTCATCCACTCAATCTACTTATCCCTTAAACTCAATTTCATCAACTCATGTCATCCACCTAAATCCAAACACATAAGACTATGGTGCCTAACACAACAAAACAGAGGTAGTATGTGCCTTGCAATTGTCTTGTTGTATATAAATGTGCTTTCCTTGATTGCTGGAACTATCGTCCCTATGATCATGCTTTTTGTTATTGCTATGTTTATCTTTGGCTTGAACTTTGTTTCAATCGTTCCTACATGACGATTTTTACTATTCCTCTAAGCTGGTACTTTTTCAACAAAGGGGAATAGCCAAAACTTCCCTTGGAATAGAAACTGACCACTCATTTCATATAAAGGCCGGCTCATAGCATACATAAACATTAATTTCTCAATATGGGATTTGTGCTTGAAAGTTCTTAATGGCTCTAGTTCATCTTAAACGAATAGGTATCAGATTGTTGGTTTTATCATAGAGAACCACTTTTCATCCAAATAGATCACATTATCCATAGGGTAAAAGCTGAAATGAGAATCTAACCTTTAATAAACAGAATTTCATCCTTGATACCTTGTTTTGAACTGTTAGTGCTAGTTTGATGTTGTTTGTATGGCTTCTTATCACTCTTACTGTCACTACCCTTTGATTTGTGCTTTTTCCAATTCCTAAATCAACCCTTGTTTCTCTAATGGTTCTTTTTGAATTTGCAGGAAGAGCTAGTAAAGTTGCAAGGTCAATAACCTTTTTTATTGGCTAATAGAGATGCAGTTGATTTAGAATCAGAAAGGATATTCCTTTCTTATCCTGATTCTAAATAAACTATATCTCTATTATTGGCTAGTTTGCTGAACTTCATACCATGCACATCCAAGGGGAGGTGAATCGCAGCCTGCAGTCTTGCGCACCAAGAAAAAGAGTTTGTGCTTAGTCTTGAACTTTTGGAAAGTTTTTGCAACAAATTTAAAGCTTATGTAGTGGTGTATGGTTAGAAGTGCTGGTTGAATTTGCACTGGTGCTGTAATTTTTAAATTATACACTGTTCATTTTAGCTCTGTAAACAATAACTCAAATTGAAATTTTCATTTGACTAAATTTTTTTTGGTCCCCTACATAGCCTCTTATACGATATTTTGGTCACCGTTTGCAAATCAACCCTCAGACAGTACCAAACAAATTCAGAACATTTTGTTTGGTCCCCAAAGGTGGTTTTCAGGGAAAGTCAATGGTAAAATTAGTCAAAATATGTTAAATAACCATTATACCCCTGAGTTTAAAAAATAAAAAAAAGAAAAGACCCTTCTTCTTCGTTGAACCCTCTGGAAGTGCTTCCATCCCGCTGACCGCCACCAAACACAAACCACCAACCCTGTAATGAACAAATCACCAACCGCCGATCAAGACCCGAAACAAGCAATAAACTTCTGACAAGAGTGTTTGACAAAAGGCCTCAGAGGGAGTCCACTCAGCCTAGCAGCAAGCAGTAACCTTATATACCAAACCTTCACAATCTCTTGGTTTGCCAGTACATTAGACATAACTACAGCTGAAACAGGCCATATCACAAAAGCTAAAATTGCCATAAATCCAGTGGAATTATACCGAAGAATCCTTACTATTTCCCTTAGAATCTCTAATGCATTGGTTGACCTGAAATGCAAATGGTGATCCTGATCCGACCCGGATACAAAATCCGAGTCTCCGTCTTTTCCCTTGATTGATGCCATCAAACTCAATCTGGGACTCAGCCCACTTGAAGTTTCCATCATTCAATCAAAAATTCAAAACCCACTTAGATTTGCATCTTCTTGAAAGTGGGTTCGATCCAAAAACCAAGAAAAAAGTGATCTTGGTGTGAAATGCGGATCATGAGGGTGATTATATGGGCATTGAAAGAGCGGGAAATGGTGGGAATGTGATCAAGAAATGGGGATCACGTGAGGAAGGGGACTAGACTGCGGAGACTTGCCACCAGTGAAGTTTTGAAGGCCCCCACCGGTGACGAGTGAAGGGTACCACCAGCTTGGCGGAGAATTTGTTCTGGAGGATTCAGCGAAGAAGAAGGGTCTTTTCTTTTTGTTTTTTGTTTTTTTAAACTCAGGGGTATAATGGTCATTTTACATATTTTAACCAATTTTACCATTAACTTTTCTTGAAAACCACCTTTGGGGACGAAACAAAACGTTCTAAATTTGTTTGGTACTGTTCCAAACGTGAACCAAAACATGATATAAGATGATATGTGGGAGACAAAAAAATAATTTAGTCTTTTCATTTTGAGTGGGTCTCTTGACAGGCAGTCTGTCCATAAGCTTATGGACAGACCACTTATTTCTTACCTTATACACTGCATTTCTTAAATTACATACAAAATTTAAAAAAATTTAATATATTTTTTATATGATATATTTTTATATTTTCACCTTCAAATACATATTATTACTTGTTTTAACTTATAAAATACAATATTTAAATTTTATAAAAAATCACAATATTTAAGACAAATACCCCTGAAAACTATCCATAAATTTATGAAAATGCCATCTTTCCTGAGAATTTCCCTTTCATTTTTCATATTGTACCACCAGTGTCCATCTTCCATCCATTTTCTGAATCATAAACCCACCATTAAAATGAGTTTTCACATATGGGACCGGTTTGTTAACTTGACTAATTAAACCCCATCTCCCACTTTTCAGCCACCCCACTACTAATGTAATATTTAATCAATAAACCTACTCCCTGTTTGTCCAAAAGGCAATAGCACTCGCACTCATGGTCCTGGTCACAACGATACCATACCCATAACTAAGGAGGCAAATCACAGTACTCTCAATGGTCAAGCACATGATCCTCAAAAGTTTTCATTGGTCATAAGGAGTCCCTCCATTGGGAGAACCCCCACACTGTGTCTGCCGAGGTTCGAAACCCTCCCCATAGAGAATGGAACCACATGTCCAACCACTTGGGCGATCGTGTGGGTATTACTCCCTGTTTCTCCCACTACAAGAACATCTGGGACAGAATGAGTACATTCTTTTTTAGCTAATGGAGAGGAGGTACACTGGAAAGAGCACATCGGCTTTGAAGCGGGAAGAGAGAGAAAAGAAAGAAAGAGGTGTGTGGTTTCTTGAGAGATGGGAAGTGAGGGTTAGACCAGAATTTAACACAACCAACCATCATAGTATTCTCCATTATCAATTTGACCCACATATCATTTCAGAATTCTAAAACATTTTATCTTCCGTCCCAAAAGAAACTTTAGTTGCAAACTTGCAATTCAACTCATGACAATCAGAGTTACACTGAAGCTAAAAATTGTAATCTGAAAATTTGTGATAACCAGATTCACTTCTCGGACATGACGAAATGGGAAGAATTGAGAAGGAAAGTTTTATCAAAAGTGAAGCAATCAAATCCTATTTATAATCCTTTTATCAGACACGACATTATTTCTTGGATAGGTGTGTCCCAATAAGTTTAGAAAAGACTATTTAATTCAGTTGAGACTGCAGAACTATCTTCGTTAAGGTCCACTATTACATTTTAAACCTCTTCCTAAATGTAACTCTACATAAAGAAAACCACAATTTTCAACTTGACAGAGTAGATAGGAGACGAGCTTGTTCAGACTTCTGCTATAAAATTCACTCCGAAACAAGTTTCTAACAACATTAATGCTACAAGTCCAAGAGTGAAATCCGATAAAATAAACAAGTCATGTTTTCCCCAATGTGCTGAACAATATTGCAGCCTCCAACCCAGCTACAATGTGGCTGTTGCGCAACGTCTTGAATCAAAATTGAACAAATCCTTTCACCCGAACAGCCATCCAAGGATTGAATCAGAAGCTACTATGTTGTATCTGTCGAACCATCCATCACCAGGTCGAGATGATTGAAAAGGATGTTTAGCTCTCTGCTTCTCTGTTGTATCTCAGCGTTATATACAAACTTAAAATGATGCATTCCAGACAGCTTCTTCTCCTTCCCCACATCGCTCATGTACAAATTTAATTTTTTCTACAGATTTGCAAATCCCACTACAACTCCAATCAAATGAGGCAACACAAACATTTCCAGCCTGCGCCTTCCACTCACACTCTGCGAAGTCCAACAAATTCAGGACAGTAAAGGTCAAAAAATGCTTTACAACTACGAAATCAGTTCGAGTTCTACCAGAAGAAATTGTATACATTTCCATGATACATTCTTGATGTTTCTTTTGACTTCAGTGGTAAAAATAATTAGCCATGAAAACTGTGTATTAACCGGTCATTCACAGACTATCAAAAAATCAGATGCATGTCCTTTACTAAACAACTTAGTGTTCAAAAGGGAAACCAAATCCCTTCCAAATAAATAAGTGATTCCGAAGGGGGAGATGAAGTTTCAGCACAATAAGAATGTAAAGAATGTTAAGTCATATCCTCCATCATACACGTTTCAGCACATTAAGAATGTTAGAATGTATTCTCCACCAAAAGTTTAATATAAAGTCGAGTGGCCAAACTCAACTCATTCATAAAAATTAGTGCCTTAAAACTTTTTACTCTCATAATGCCACGATGAACAGTACCTGGAGGAGTTGCACAGCACATGCTGCGTTCATCAATGTGCTCAACTTCAAGACCAATAAACCACGAACCTAGTGACACATCTTCATTGGCATACTTGTGCAATATGGGCCTACAATCATAATTATCAAGATAAAATTACAAGGGAAATGCCCAAGATCAACACTAACATCGGTTTAGAACAGTTGATAAATTTTCTTCAAACATGAAACTGCTATCATTTTGAGCTTTGAAAGCGAGTTACCTTTCATTTCAAAAATCTTGCAACTTAGTTCACTAAAATTGAATAAAGTAGAAAGTTATTAATGCTTACCATGTACTGATACAACTAAGTTTCACTGATCCCAATCTTAAGTGTATCGTGCTTAGCATGAGTTACTAGAATTGCAAAAATAAGGCAATGTGAACTCAAATGCAAGTTTCTTACTGGTTAATAGAGATATAAGTAGCTAAATCCTTTGAAACTGCATATATCTGCCCGGTGGCATGTCTGAAGTATTTGTTTCCTTCCTCCCCAAATTTCCAGAACTCAGGTTCATGGTACTTGACATTGCTAGTGAGCAGAAATGTGTTAGTACATGAACGAGCTCAGATATTTAAATGAAGCAAGTGAGCGAGAAGACAAAATGTGATGCAAATCAAAACCAAAGGTCGAAGGCTACTTTTGAGAAAGAACAGGCCCTGATTTCATACACCCAATGTAAATTCTTGGCTTAGATCGATGACGTGCAAGAGTTGCTGCTAGCATACCTGCAAAGAATAATATAGAACTTAATATGCATAAGCAACACATCCTTCACTGAATCAAAGATTAAGAAATGTCACAAGAAGAAACTACCTAAATTGACATGGACATCATCATCAACTTTTACATAGAAATCAGCATCCCATTTTGCTACAGCAGTAGTAAAGAAAATTTTTGTCTTTGCCGATAATTCATGATATCCTTCTACATGCTCCTGCAAGGAATTATCAATTCAGAAAATACTAGGGAGTTAACGTTACATGGAGGATTGGAGACTAATGTGAATTTGAATTTTTTTTTTTTCTCATTTTATTCGACAAGGACATTGGATATCTGACGCAGTTCTTACCAGCCTGAGAAAATCTTTATGTTGTGCTTCCTCAGAATCAATAGCACGGTCCAATATGCTGTTAGATGTTGCACTAGATTTAGGAAAATAGAAACCCATTAGCTGAACTCAATTCAACCAAAAAATTTATACACATGTATAATGTGCAGCTCTACAGGTAAACGAATCAGGATTTGATCATAAAGGGAAGGAGGAGGTTTCACATTATCTTGAAATATAATGACAGGAATAAAGGTATCAAGTAGAATGAGTTTGTTATGAGAAAAGAAAGTGCAGCTCTACAGGTAAACAAGTCAGGAGTTGATCATAGAGGGAATAAGGGGGTTTGACATTTTCTTGAGATATAAATGACAGGAATAAAGGTCTCAAGTAGTAGAATGAGTTTTTTTGAGAAAAGAAAGTAACTTTCTTCCTCTTTTAATTTCCATTTCTTCTCCATTCCCTCAAAAGGAACAGCATCATTTGGAATAACAAAGGTATTCAAGGTTTCTATGACTGTCAAAAATTGATCGGAATAACCAAAACACTTAAATTATTTTAAAAATTCAAGCATAGTCAAGTAATTAATTGAATCAGAACTTTTTAGTGCTGTCAATTGGTTGCTTATCAAATTGAAATGTTGCAGAAAAAACATGAGCATAAAGATCTCATCGATAATCCCTTAATATAAAAGCTTGTCTTGAAAGGAATTGCCAAAATAGTTCAGCAACATCATCACCCAAGATTGTATTTTAAATTGCAAAGTAAGCACAAACAAATATGCCAACATGGCACACAAGAGATCCATGGCTCACAAGGCTGAAGGGGCAGTAGATAGAAAATTCCCTTCACTCTGATAGACAAGAACAGAAAACTCAGCATCTTATAGGTACAGACACACTCAAGTGTAGAACTATCTAAATTAGTTACAATTTGATTGTTCAATGAAAAGACTTAGTATCATAATTAAATATCCCCCAAGTAGATGATTTTGCACTTCTCTGCTTCTATTGAAAGTATGCAAGAGCTACTAGCCAGAAGCAAATTTATTCTCCCCCGTATAACTTAAACTGTATTGACCTAGTCATTAATGTCTACGTGTCCCTTATTTGAGAATGGTACACACATCCAGAGTGGTTAGAAATCATACTGCCCTGTAGTTCTCATCATGCTTTCTTATAAGGAGTTCTCACCATGTTTTCTCATCAATAGTTATTCCAACAAATCTTACAAGAAGAATCATACAGAAACAGCCCAGATATATGTGTACTTAACATTTCACTAGGTTTGAAGCAATAAACCAGGGAACAGTTAGAATGTCACTGGGCAAAACAAAATAATCAAATTCAAAATATACATACGAGTTAAGCTTTACAGGCTATGACAGTTGCAGCCACAAATATATTGGTAACATCAACATATGTTCAACTGCATGGCCCTTACTCGTTTGTGCAAAATACTTACAAATCTCTAACAACAATAAATATTTGTCAGGCCTTACCACACAACAACACATAACACTCATATTTTGCTTGTGTACAATGACTTATCCCTAGAGTTCATGCACTAATTGAGTAGGGGGGTTTAGTTAAGATAGCAAAGGAGCATCCCTGTCTAATCCTATCAAAAGAGACTTGATCAATAAGATTCTGCTCTAACAATAGGCACATGTTAACTAAATTTTTGGTTAGCTTCAAGTTCAATACCATTAAGTTGATGAGGGCTGACACACTAAACAAACAAATCCAGATGAAGCAGAAGAGTTTTTCTAATATATACTATTATGTTAGATCAAATCTTTTGGACCTAGCGAAAAGGACTCTAAGCCTTCAGGTAAGCAAGTGCAAGAGAAGCATGCAAAGTAGAAGTAGAAGCTTTGCTATAAGCAAGACGAGAAAGCAGAGCTGTCTGCAAGCGGTAGCTTCCCCCGACCGATTAAAATACAACAGTCGGGACCTACTTTGATTCAAAGAAAGGCGGAGGTTTTGTCAACAAGCAAATAGCTTTTAATCATAGTTGCAATAATGGTTCCAAAACTTAATTAAGTACCAAAGGCTGCTTTCGACTGGTTTCAAAAGGGGCTGTTCACTACAAGCTATCAACGCTCAGCGTTGTCTTAGATTGAAGGTCCGACTTATCTTATAGAATAAAGTTACGAGTAAGTGGAGAAGAAAGATCTCCAGAGGTTCTTATCTCATTCCATTCCAGTGGCTCAACCCCACACCGGAGGTCGGATGAATGGAGGACCGACTGACCCGGGTTTTCACAAGCGTTGGCGGGTTCTCTTCGAAGAAATAATCTCATATACATGTAAAGGCTTCAGCGGAAACAGCACCTATTCCTATCAAAAAGCGAGACTTTACTAAATAAGATAGAAATTTTGAATTGTCATTCAATCTCCAAGTCGGGTTTCAGCTGAGGATGGAATAATTTTCGTGCCCCAAGGTGAACAAAACCCTAACTTTTAGAGTACGCCGCTTTTACCATGCTGAAGAAGGGCTTACACTGTCCGCCTTTGTTTGATATGTTCATTCAGTACCAATACAAACTAAAACTACACCAAAATGAAAGGTACACTATAGAAGGTAGAAGTAGCTAGCTTATAGAGTCGGTCTAACCAAAACGCCCAGACAACATAAGATTAGCCTTCTGAATTTAATTTTAAGTAAGGGGGCTTAGCCTGCCTACCAATCAAAGAGGCTGAGAGTCAGCATAAACTCTTCGAGCTTCCCTTCATTTGCTTCGCGGGAGCCACACAACACATAGCTGGAAGTCAGAGGGCCCGTACCACCTGCTTAACCCTTTGCTCCGAGGGACCGTAGATCGGAAAGCGCCTTCTAAACCACGCCATTCATCCAAAAGAGATGGGTAGGGGCCTATATATTTGCATGAACCCTGCAGATTTAACTCTATCTACACCCAGAGCCACTCCCCTCGTGGTGACAATATATAGATAGATCATAAGGTTCTCTGGTGCTTACAAGTATTTTATGTCCATGTAATATACACAAACAACTTGGGGGCGTTTGGACAAAGGTTATCTGAATGGGGAACTGAATTATTCCAATAGAGGGTGTTTGGTTTAGAGATATCAGAATTAAATTCCAGAAGGAAACCCAATTTTTGAAGGAATTTTCAAAAAGAACTTGCCAAATGATTTTGATTCAAATCCCGGTTCACTCCAAAACCCATTCGAGTTCCAGTTCCCATGGTTGAACCAAATACCCCCTTATATTTGGAGGGTTACATGTAGCTTTCAATACTCACGTGTATATGGAAATCCAGACATTTGTACAAAAATGAAGAAGCACCAAAAGATTCAACAGTCATACATAGAGAAACCAGTTTACCTATGACCAATCATGAAGCGAACAACAATTCCCTTCTCTTGTTCCAATTTGACAAGCTTTTCACCTAAAGAATCCCAAGAATGAATATTAAAAGGTGAGCAGTCAGATAAGGCATAGAGATACATAACGAAAAAGTGTGAGTCACCACCTTGTGGCATCCATGTCTCTCTAACTGAATCACGCCTTCTCCTGCTACTGAAAGCTGTATTGATTCCAATGACTACGAATGCCTTGCTCTTAGGAAGGCTGTCTTGAGAGGATGTAGAAGAAGCATCAGTTTCCGGTGTATCCTTACTGCTCCGTCTTGCTGCCGCCAGCTCCATCTGAAGTGTCGATATTGACTTGTCCAATGACCTATTGATTCGACTGAGTTAAATTGCCTCAAATGGGGACATTCAAATGAAATACATATCAACAATTGGATATTTCTTACTGAATAGCCGAATGGGTTTTGTAAACTTCTTGCATCACATCCTTGTTTTGTTCACCTGATTCCTGCCAAGCCAAAAGGCAATATTTCTAACTGTTGGAATGATGATTTAAAAGGCAATAAGTTTTTGTAAAAACCCCTTTTCGAAAATCGACAAAAAAGATTGAAATTTCCAGACTATTTCTAACTCTCTGTTCCAAAGATGATAAAAAAGCGGATAACTTTTTATTGGTAAATTATCAATTTGAGAATCATACTTTTCTCTTGGTGGTGCAGTCCTCGGAGATGATCTGAAGCTCCTGCTCCCTTCTACGCTGAGAGAGCAGCTGGCTGCCGGATTCCAGTGGGACCCACCATCTACACCAAACAGATCAACAAACAAGATGCGAAATTAATCCCACAAACCCATGTTATTATCACATCAGAAAAAATGGTGAAGACTTGCCTGTTAGTGAAGAGCATGCCGATGAAGAAGAAGGCAAGAGAGAAAACGGGAATCCAGTGCACGGACACCTTCCCACTGCTCCTGCTCTTCATTTTCCGGAGCTCCACCGCAGAAAACCCCACCGCTATTCCTGTAATTATATTGTAAGAATGAGGCGGTGATGGAGGAGGAGGAGGCCTTCGAGACCAACGGTGGTCAAAACAAGGAAGAATGTTGTTGGAAATAGGAATCAGAATACAATTCAGTCTGAACACTCAAAATATTGGTCATTCAGTCATGCGTAGTCATGTACCACGGATGTTTATGCACACTTTTCTTTTTTCTTTTTTTAAAAAATATTTATCTACTTTCCATTTTTACATTCCTCTCATTTTATCTACTCATTCTACTTTTTTTATACTTCCTCCATTTCTTTATTTGTGGCACACTTTCCTTTTTTTATTGTTTCTTTTATATTGGCACACTTTCCTTTTTTGGCAAGATTCCTTCAATTTCGTCCCCTCATTATACTTTTTACTTTCTACATTCAATTTCATTCACTCATTTCATTCACCTAAATCCAAGCACCTAAACATATGGTGCCACTATTAGTGAAATGGAGGAGTATTCTACATTCAATTTCATTTACTCATCTTCTTCACTTTAAAGAAAGCACATAAAACTATGATGACACTAATAGAGAAACAAATGGTACTAAAATTTCACTGCTTATTATTACTCCATCCTATTTTGAAAATTTATTTTTATGTAATTTTTTTTTTATAAAGAGCGGCTTATCATGATAAAATAAGAAAATCTTCTAGAACAACTACGGTTAGGCATGAAAAATCTCATCAATAACTTTTATCGTTAAATTATACTCTCTCTATATTTTTTAACAGTGACATATCATTTTTTGTGTTAGAATTTAGGAGATGCTAAATGAGTAGATGGAATTGAATTGAAAGAAGAAAAAGTAAAATGTGTGGATGTAATAACCTTAAACTTGCTATCAATAGAAAATGTCAATATAAAAGAAACATCTCAAATTAGAAAGTGTGTCACTATTAATGAAGCGGAGGGAGTACTATTTATTTATACACTGTGATATATTTCAAAAGATTTTTAAAGTTAATGTAAGAACAGCATTGTATTAAATAAAAATAAATAACGAATCACCTTATCACTAACATCAATTATAAAATGATGTCATCTAACAGTTAGTCGATCTAAAATAGCACTTTGTGTGATAAATAGCACCATCTAAAATTATACGGTTTAAATCAAAAAATATTATATTTATAATATTTTGTTTATATATTTGCTCTCAATTTTTTTTAATTCTTAATTCAGTTTTCATAGTATTTCATTTCTCATGTGATAATATCAAAAATCGGAAAGTTTGTCACCATTGCATTGTCAGCCGTCCTAGAAGTTTCAAAAGTAGCTGCCAGCTTTTCCCAGTTTAAACAGAATGTATTTTGGATCTTTACATTTTCTTTAAAGTATCCTCTTGACTACTTCCTCTGATTTTTTGTATGGATGACATTATAAGTTTAGCTATTTGGATTTAAAAGAAAAAAATAGGTGGATAAAATTGAATGTAAAAATTATAGTTAGAATGAATGAATAAAATTAAAGAAATCTTGTAAAAAATGAAAAGAGAGTTAAATAAAATAAAATATCTATTTATAATAAGTTTGTCATAAATAACAAAACACATGGAGTATATCTTTTTGCCATAATATCGTTTAAAATATACTCCTTCTGTCTAGGGATAGCACTGGGACGAGTTTTGGCGGACATCTGCCCCGCATCCACCCCAATGAGTAGTGGATCGAACATGGATAGTGGGTCGTCATGGATAGTGGGTCGAACATAAATGTTAGTTTATATCTGCCCCATACCCGTCTTGTCCCACATAATGCACCTATCTTGCCTATGATATTTTAATGTAATTACATTTAAAAATTTTGGAGATAAAAGAGATATGAGTACAATGAGTTTAAAGCCGGTAAGGAGACTCAAGTGGGTAATAGGGCAGGGTGAATTTTAATGATGTGCCCGTCATGGGTCATGGGACAGGTATGAGTATGAAAATTTTAGGTGGCCATAAATATGGATGTATCATAATCCGTATCTGATCCGCCTCATTGTAATCCCTACATATGTCTAAGGGTGGGCGTCGGTTCGGTTTATTCGAGTTTCAGTCTATTCAATTCAGATTATTCAGTTTTTTTCCTAAAAAATCAAAAATCAAATCCGAACCAAACCATTCAAATAATCCGAATTACCCGAACCGAATTTAAAATTCAAATTCGGTTTGAAACCGAATTCAACCGAATAAACCGAATTAATTCCAATCTTTGTCAAATTGAATTTGATTAAATTGGTACTGGACCATACCAAAAAGCCCATAAACATACCAAAATTTTAATTCCAAATAAATAATTACAGCCCAAAAATTAAGGCCAACTAATTTGTCATTAAAGGCTCATTTGGCATTTGCATGTTATGCTTTCATTGCTTTGTCTCAAAAGAAATGGAGGAGTTCCCTATTTATAGTTAAAATTGAAGGCAAATTTTCCACCACTTCCGATGTGGGACTAAAACTAATGTAGTAAGGCTAAGAGCCTTTGGCCCTTTGCTGCCTTGCTTCCAATCCTTCTTGCCTTCATTGTAACGTATATGTGCAATTTGTAACGTATATGTGTCCAATTTCATTTCATGTTCCATTTCCACCTTTTCTTCCATTAATTTTTTTTATTGAATTTATTATGAGTCTGTCTCTTGATATACGGTCTTTCCATAAGTCATGGAAATATTATGGTTTAAAATGCAAATTAGAAGAAATGAAGATAAAATTTATGGGTTGAATGAATCGGGTTATAAACTTTATAACTACTACACGTTGCATAATAAAATTTTAATATTGCAACTAAGACCTTTTACTTTGTATTATTATAATTAAACTCTATCTTTCCATAAGCCTACGGAATAATGGAAACACGGTATTTGCAAAGATTTTTCCATTTATTATTACATTATTTAATTTGAGGAATATTTTGTGACTGAGGATTATTTAATACCGTTTGATCTCAAATCCTTTTTATTATTATTACCCTATTAATTTGACTTATGTTTTTATCTTTTTCATACATGATGAATGTGTTTATAATATATTCTGGCAAAGTCTTGGGAAAAACGATTTTTCTATAGGTTTATGGAAATACGAGATTTAATTATAATAATAAAAGGTAAAAGGTCTTAGTTGCAATATTAAAATTTTAGTATGCAACATATAGTGGTTATAAATTTATAATCCGAATCATGCTACCCATAAATTTTATCATTATTTTTTCTAATTTATAGTTTAAACCTAATTGTTCATTTGAAAAAATGGAAACCCTTCTTATTGGATGGTCATGATACTTCCCAAAAATATAAATTTTTGATCAATGGAGGAAAAATATCACCATTTTGGTTCAATAAGATACCAAAGTGGCTGAGTGACTCATTCCATACTAGAAATAATCGCAGGAAATCCTTTGATAACACGGATTCCTATTCATTTTTCAAGAGACACACTCATATATTTTTATGATTTCTTTCTCTTCTATTTATATAAGTAATTTAAATACATTTAGAGGGTGATACAAAAATTCCACTATTAAATTAACACAACGTCTTGTTTTAGACTAACAAATCATTATACAATATTATTTTATAATTGATATAACTAATAAGCTGATTTGATATTTGTTTTATTTATTGCAAAAAATTTCTTATAACTTTTAAAATGTATGGTAATGTATAAATAATTATAATTTGACCTTAATAGTAATTGAAACGAGATTTTTCATGATTAGTCTTACATTTAGATGGTCTAATAGGAGACGTTCTCCTAAATTAACTATGATATTTATATATTACTGTCTTCATCTCTTCACCAAGTAATCTCACCGTCTTCATCTCTTCACCAAATAATCTCTTCTGAGTCCATTGTAGTTTGTTAATTTTTTAGAGCAGAGGAAAATGTCCATTGTTTGAGGAATGCTTTAGTGTAGTGAAAGTTTACTGTTGAAGAATCAATTATTCGTGCACCTTATCACTGTGATTACTAAGAACACTGTAGTTTAGATATGGATATTTATTGATTATAGTTAATGCTTTCCATTTACGTTCATGCCAATAAGAATATATAAGAATATATAAGAATATATATACTTGTTTTTAAAATTTATAAGAAATTTAAACGAACTAATTTATTAAACTTGTTTATAATGAATATGGATTATAAAATACTTGAATATCAGTCATTTGTCTATTTGATCCATTTAATGTTAAAATGTTTGGGGTAATTTTTTAAAATTTATAGATTAGTCCTCCCACTTTTATTTACTTATAAATTTTGTTTTGTAGTTTTAAAATTTATTTATTATTATATACATTTAATTAATTTGATTAATTATAATTCGGTATTCGGTTCGGGTTTCGGTTTGAATTTTAATATCCAAAACCAAACCAAAAACCGTATTCAGAAATCGGTTTATTCAATTCAGATATCCAAAAACCGTATATTAAATTCGGTTCGGGTTATTCGAATTCGGATAGTTCTATTTTTGGTTCAGTTTTCGGTTTTCGGTTTTTTGCCCACCCCTACATATGTCCCATCATTATTGGTCTATATACATTTTTACGGTGTTCAATGATCATGTTTGACCTTTCAATATCTCTAGCTACATATAAAACTTTCTTATAAAAAAATGATATTTAGAAAATAAATGTTAAGATGAATCTAACAATACCTCACATGATAATTTTATAACACGTATATTAATCTATATTTATGGTCAAAGTTTATCAAGTTTGACTTTAAAAAATATAAATAGGCCAATAATCTTGGGAGTAACGGAGTAAATTTTAGTCTTTAAGAAAAAAAATTCACGGAATTTTTAAAAATAATTTATATTTGGTTTTTGAGTTTCGGCTTTGATTCCGTTATCCATAATATGTATTAAAAGAAGTCATTCTCCCCAAATGACATTCACACATAATTTCAAGTCACTTCTATAAATTAATTGAAAAAATAATATTTTCCAAAGGCAATCCCCCAATTTACCATGCAACATCATCAATTACATCCCAATTTTCAAGATCTTCAATATTCTCAATTGATCATTTCCCGAACTTTCTTAAAAAATCCATAATTTTAATAATAGTCAGTTGAAAATAACTACAGTAACCCAACTTTTTTCTTTGCCTTGGTTGTCCTTAATACAAATGGTCAGATTACCCAACTCACCCGACTTTCTGTTTCTAACAATGAAATTGAAAAAACTGGGCACCAGACTCTGTAGCATCGTCTATCTAATTAAGCTTACTATTTGTTATAAACAGATGACACTGCAACTTGATATAATACGATCCTTGAAAAATTTTAGTTGAAAATGTAATATCTTTCAAAGTTAATCCCCAATTTGATATGCCAACCTCTTCTTCCAAGATTTTCAATGCTCTTCTAATACTTTAATGTTTTTCAATTAATAATTAATTAAACCTACCATATTTATGAGAATGCACATTCTTGTGATTGTTTTATATTCTCATTCTCCATTTGTTATGGAAATTCTTTCATAATACATATTTTTTTACAAAATTTATTTTTAAATTTGAAACACTTTCCATTTTGGTTTAAAATTATCAAACTTCATTTCATGATAATAAGTGAATCATTTTCATCTACTTATCCTTTTTTCACTCTCTGCATTCAATTCTTTCCACGCAATTTAATTTACCTACAAAAATATCTAAAATTACTATGTTAATATATAGAATAATAGATGGTGTAATTTTTTTTATTTATATAAGTGTTTCTAATATATTTTAATTTTAAGAAAAGTTTAGTATCAGATGTTTTATATAAATATTAAATATAGTGCTTAAATATTTTATTTGTATATCCTTTCAATTTTTTATTTATCCCTGTAAATTTTATTTACAATTCTTCAAAAAAAGTGGGATACTTTATTTCCAAGATTGGATTTCATATTCGAATAAACCTCGTAATCGTAAGAAAGTTGATTTTTTAGTTATGGGCCTAGCAAAAGAAAAATTGGGATAGGATCCTATAGGATCTCCCCCCTCAAAATCGGACGTGAAAATTTCCCCTCATCCGGCTCAAGTAGGTACACCAAATAAAGAAAGGAGTTCTCTTGAGAAAACTTGCTTTATTTAATCTTTGTTAATTATTTTTTCGGCATGGTATATCTTAGTACATATCAATATGTAATATATTAAACTATATTATCATAAATTTTAACTTTCTTTATAATTGATCATTATAAAATATTGACATTTTAATACTATAAAATTTATATAAAACATTCTCTAGGATTATGAATTTAGATTTTTTTAAAATCAAAATTTAAAATTCATACTTTATATTTTTCTAATTCATTCAATTAATTATGAATCGCTGATTGTATCCTGAATTTAAATTTTTAGATCTAAGGTACATACAAAATTTTAATCATTATAAATGAACAAACTCTTGTTTTATACGGCCTAAACGTTAGGCAAAAGTTTATTGTGCAATTATTATAAGTTTCATTTTGGGATGGGGCTTTTTGAAAATATGCTAATAAATTTAGGGACCTACTGTGCAACTATCAAAATACTATAAATATCACAAAAAATCATATTTTTAATTTCCTTTTTCGGATCGAAAATCTCCTCCTCCGATTGGAAATTTGTAACAGCAGCCAACCGCCGCCATTTCACCGTCATTCCGTTGCCCAACGCCACCGTGATTCTTCTTCTTCCACCTTTCTTCTTCCGTCACCGCTCTTCCGCCGAGGTTGAAATCGAATCTTTGCCAGAGATGAGCTCCATGATCTCGATTGATCAACGTTTCCAGCAGCAAGGGACGTTCTGATTGACGGCACTACTATGAAATAAACGATGATGAGATAACAACAAGTCAATGAGGATGATTCGAATGGCGACGAGGCTAGGGTTTTCATATTCAAACGGAGATGGCAAGCGACGACAAGGGGACTGCGAGCAATGGCGAGTAACTGCGAGGCGACTGCAAGCGACAAAGAAGAGCGAAGATTCGATGATCTAGAGTGCGGTGGAGATCCAACGATCTGGAAGCAGTTGCTTGCTATTTTTGGCATTCCGATGAGCTCGTGTTATTCCGCAATGAAGAGAGAGGCGTGTGAGATGCACACGCCCGAAGGAAGAAGACGATGCGTGCGCATCTCACGTGCGACCGGAGCTGATGATGACGATGATGCACTGCAACGGCAGCACTAGAGCTGAGCTTCGGCTTCTGAGATGTGAGGCTTAATATTGTGTTTAACTATTTTCAAAGATTTGCTGAGGTTTAATACTAAATTGACAAAGTATAATATCAACAAAGATTGTATGGTCTAATGGTTAGTACTTATGCTATTGAGGTTAGAGGTCAAGGGGTTCGAATCCCTCACCGACTTTTATTTTGAAGAATTTATGTTCTTGATGTATATGCTGAGATTTAATATTATTTGACCGAGCATACGTTCAATAAGTGCTTTTGGTGTAGTGGTTATTGCTCTACGTTTTGAGGTTAGAAACATGGGTTCAAATCCCACCAGGTTTTTAAAAAAAAATAAATTTTAGGGATAAGTGCCAATATAACCCTACCTACTTGAGTAAGTGCCATTATAACCCTATGATAATTTGTAGTGCAAATATAACCATATCTAGTTAATGAAAGTGTATAACCTCAGACCCCATTTTCGGCATTGACCTCAGTTTTTCGGTGTTGACTCTATGTAAATTAACCAAAATACCCTTTGGGCTAACTCTGAAATTATGTGGACAATTTTACCCTTATAGTTCACTGCACCACCGCCGCACCACTGCCGCACCACCGCTGGACCATCGCCAGACACCGGACTGCCGCCGAATTAGGTAGAGTTATATCAGCACATTAGGAAAACTGGTAGGGTTAAATCAGCACATTCGTAAAATTTATAGGGTTATATCATCACATTAGTAAAAAATGTAGGGTCATATCAGCACATGTTGTAGAATATAGGGTTTTAATGATATTTTGTTTATTTTGTTGTGTTTAGTCCAGATTGATGATTCGATGACCTTTGGTGTTGTGTGTGATTGTTATTTTGATGTGTTCTTTGACTAAGGGTTTTTAATGTTGATAAGTTTTGAAATGAGGCTATGATATGTGATAATGGTGTTTAATATTAATGATGGTGTCATGATGTTAAATTTTATGTTGTATATGATATTGTTATGATGTTATAATGGTGTATGTGATGATGTGGTCGTCCGTTAAGGCCTACCGAGTACCACACACTTAAGATTTATAATATGTACTGATACAACCCTATAAGTTTTAAGAATTTGCTGTTATAACCCAACAAACATTAGAAATGTGCTGATATAACCCTACAAACATTAGGAATGCGCTGATATAACCCAATAAGATTTCATAATGTGCTGATATAACCCTACATGTTCCAACGGCGGTCCGGCAGTGGTCCGACAATGAGTGTAAGGGTAATAACGTCATTTTCTTTTTTGTATTTTAATTTTTTTCAGAAGGGCAAACATGTAATTTTATTAAATTCCAACGAAAAGTTGTTGGAGAGGGTTATATTGGCACTTTCACTAACTAGATAGGGTTATATTGGTACTTTCAAATACTGAAAGGTTATATTGACACTTATGTCAACTAGGTAGCGTTATAAAAGCATTTTTTCTAAATTTTATTCTTGAGGTACTGTAGATTTTTGTTGATGTTTGTAGTTTTTTCCTCTTATATTGATATTTTTTCATTATTTGGGTGGGGTTCAATTGATATGAGTTGATGTTTTCTAGTTTTTTTGGGTGATAAGAATTGATATTTGTAAGTTTATTTATTTATTCTCATGTTAATGTTTTTGGTAATAGGATCTGATGTTTGTAGTGTATTTTTTCTTACATTGGTTTTTTTTTTAATTTTTCGAATGGGGTTCAGGTGTTAAGAGTTGATGTTTTGTAGCTTTTAGGTGATATGAATTGATATTTGAAGTTTTTTAAAATTTATTTTCTCATGTTGATGTTTTTTTTCATTTTTCCACTGAGGTTTAGGTAATAGGAGGGAATGCTTGTAGTGTCTTTTTTCTTATGTTGATGTTTTTCATTTTCCGAATGAGGTTTAGGTGTTAGGAGTTGATGTTTGTAGTTTTTGGGTGATATATGTTGATATTTGTGGTTTTTTTTTATTAAAAAAATGTGTTCAAGTTTTATGATTTTCGAAGTGAATATTTAAACCCTTGAGGTACTGTAGCTTTTTTGTTGATGATTTTAGTTTTTTTTTCTCCCATGTTGATATTTTTCATTTTCTAAGCGAGTTTTAGGTGGTAGAGGGTTGATGTTTTTAGCTTTTTTTGGTGATATGGTTGATGTTTTGTAGTGTTTTTTTTCCTTATGTTGGCGTTTTTCATTTTTTTGGTGAAGTTTAGATGATAATAATTGATGTTTTTAGCTTTTGGATGATATAGGTTGATGTTTGTAGTTTTTTTAAAACTGATTTGATAATTTAGGTTTGTTGATTTTTTATGATTTTTAGTTGATTTTTTTGTTAGTTGTGGTCGACTTATTTTTCAATTTTTTGTTCATTTTTATTTGATTATATTTTTTTGTTGTTTTATTTGGTTTTTTATATTTTTTGTTGCAATTTTTTAGTTGATGTTTTATGATTTTCCATTGATGTTCTGCTATTTTGTACTGATGTTTATAATTTTCACTTCGCTGATCATATTATTTTTTTTATTTTTAAAACATTTTTGAAAAATATAATTTGATTTTTTTTGCAGATTGCAGATGGCGGGAAAATAAAAAAAAAATTGGACCAAAAATCCCCTGGATAAATATTAGCTATAGGTATGTGTAAAATAATTAGAGATCGGTCATTGTAAAATTATTAGAAATAGGTGAGTAGAGCTAGAATATAGTTAGAATTGTATAAAGACTCCTGCCTAAAGTTTAGGTTGCCTTACATGAGACCATCTCTTATAAATGAGCTACTCCATATATTTGACTCTTGTTCCGCCACTGCTGCTGACGGAAATGTCCAACCTTTTTACTCAAGTAGGTTTTGTCTATAAAGATGTATGGAGTATAGTATTCGTTGACCATGGCCTAGAATGTTTAATAAAAAATGACATTCTCTATAATTTCTTTTTTGGTCGGATGATTTATTGACCATGGTAGTGAAAATAGCACAATGTTATCAACTAATCACAATATATTTAAAAATTATTGGAAGAAGAAAAAAAAGGAACATTTATAACTCAATTGCAAAAAGTTTAATTAGTAAAAATTATCATTTAATTTAAATATTTTAATTTTTATTAGAAAGTTGTAGGATAATAATAAATATATATTTATTAAACATGCAATGGCACGATATTACAATCAAATATTAAAAATTTTGATCATTTTTCATATTCTTTGAAATCCGTAGGCATGCAATGTTAATAAAGGTAATGTTGTTTTGTTATAGCGATATTTACTAATATTTTTATCAAATAATTAAATTATATTAAAAAATATATTTATTTATATAATAATATTTGAATTCACGTCCGTGCAAAGCACCAAAGTACGGGTGTTATCTAGTAACAGTCTATTAAACCTTAATTTTGTAAAGATTATTTGTTTATTGGAAAAAATGTTCTGGTAACCCATTTCTTGGAAAGTATACCTTCAGTCGTTAAATGTTTTTTATGTTTTTGTCAATTTTCTCAACTCATATTTGACCGCCGATAACTTTTGTTACATATAATAATTATGTACAAACAAACTAGGCTAAAAAAACTATGTATGGCTTATAGCAGACTCCTCGAGCATGGTTTCAACGATTCAGCACTTACCTACGCCTGCTTGACTTTCTTTGCAGCTCGGTTGACACATCCTTGCTTTTTCTTGAGGTACTACTTTTCTTTATCTCTTGGTTTTTGTAGACGATATTATCCTAAAAGGACTCTTCGGATTTGTCAGTTCATTGCTCGAACTAGTAAAGAGTTTTCCATTAAGGACTTGGGTTCTTTACACTATTTTCTTGATTCGGATGTTGAGGCTACTTTCTCTGGCTCGTTCTTGAGCCAGGCCAAATATGCTCGTGATATTCTTCATAGAGCATAGATGACTGATGTTGTTGTCGTCTCCATGTCGTTTCTTCCGCAGTCTCAGCTTCACAGTAGTACCGGTGGGGAGTTTTCCATCCTACTCTTTATCGGTCATTGGTTGGTGCTCTGAAGTATCTCACGATTACTCATCCGGATTTTCCTTTGCGGTGAATTCAGTTAGTCAATACCTTCAAGATCCCAAGAATGATCACTTTGCTGCAGTGATACGTATTCTCCACTATGTCCGTGAGACTATGCACTTTGGTTTGTCCTTTTTTCCAACTCGTTCTTCCAAGGTGTTGGGCTATTCAAATGCATATTAGGCTCGTTGTCTCAAAACTCTTCATTATACATATAGGTATGCTTTATTTCTAGGTGGCAACCTAGTCTTTGAGTGCTAAGAAGCAGCCCACAGTTTCTCTTTCTAGTTCCGAATCTGAGTATTGTGCATTGGCGAATACCATGGAAAAATTTGTACGATTATCTCACATATAGTGTAATCTTTGATTCTCCTTTTTCGGTTCTCTACTTTTGTTTTGTGATAACAACAGTGCCATCTTTCTAGCTCAAAACCTTATTGCGCCCAAGCGGGCGAACACATTGACATTGATTATCACTTTGTTCTTGAGCTGGTTTCTTTAGGCAAGCTTCGTATCCATTATGTTCCTACATCCCTTCAACTTGCAGACATTTTCACAAAAGGATTTTCTCGTCCTCTGTTTGAGCTTTACAGGTCCATGCTTTGCGACTCTGCGCATTTGATGCTTCGCTTAAGGGAGGATAGACGAGATCCTTTATTGAGATTTAATTGAGATATGATAGGATTGATAGATATTTGTTTTTCTTTCAAACTCATTCTTGTAACCTTTACAAACTATACTGATCATTATAATAAAGTATCAAAAAATTCAGCCTTTACATTGAAGGATCAAGAACCAATTCACAATTGATCAACTATGATGCCTGTAAAATAAAAAGGGTTGATTTTCTTAATGGTACAAGGGTACAATATATAGGTAGCATTTACATAATCACAAATGGAAAAGGATTCTTTCTAGGGTACAAGATATACACAAAATATAATAAAATATCTCCTTAACACTCCTTCTCAAGTTGGAGCATGTGGATCACGAATGTCCAACTTGCCGAGAAGAGTCTAAAATGCCCATCGTCTAAGAGCTTTAGTGAAAAAATATGTAGGTTGGCTGGAAGTGCGAATATGATGAATAACAACTTCACCATATTGTACCGAATCATAAACAAAATGACTATCAATCTCAATGTGTTTCATACGTTCATGAAACGCATGATTGGCTGCAATATGAAGACCTGTCTGGCTATCCCAGTATAAATGCATAGGAGAAGAGTGTCTCATGCCCAAATATCAAAGAAGTGACTTAAGCCATAGCAACTCACAACACGCAACAGCCATGACACGATACTCAGCTTCATCCAAAGAATGAGAAATAGTAGGTTATTTCTTCTTCTTCCAAGAAATAGTGGACTCACCAAGCATAAAAAAATATCCAGTCAAATAACAACACGTAATAGGGTACGCTGCCCTATCAGGAAGCTAGAGCAAGCTTTTATCATAGGGAAATAAACCTACACATGAATGACTCTTCAAAAATTGCAAAACCCGCAATACAGCCTACCAATGTGCTACACACAGATGCTCTATGAACAATGCCAAAGTGTGCACAAAATAACTAAGCTCCGGATGAGTGATCGTGAGATAAATCAGCTTACCAAAAAGTCATTGATATTGCGTTGGATCAGCATAAGTCGTTCCATTTGCACGCACCAAACTATGCGGCTAGTTCATGGAAAATCAGTAGGCTTGGCTGCCAATAAACAAGTATCTGTCAAAATGTCAGGGGCATATTTCTGTTGACCCAAAAATATACCATCAGGTCTCCGAGCAATCTCAACCCCCAAAAAATACTTCAATATGCCTAGATCCTTCATATGAAAACAAGAACAGAGGTACTTCTTGAATTTAGCCATCAAAGTTGTAGAAGACCCAACAGTGATTAAATCGTCAGAGTAAAACAAGGGAAATACCATCACGCAAGTAAGTAAACAAAGAGTATTCTGGCTTACTCTGAACAAAGGCAAAGATGCGGAGAGCTCCAGCTAGCTTTGCAAGACAGTTCCTTGGCGCCTGTCAAAGACCATAAAGATATTTGCGAAGTTTGCAAACCAGACTAGGCGCAGGAAGGGTATAGCCAGGAGGGGCGCATATAAACCTTATTATCAAGATCTCCATGCATAAACGCATTTTTTACGTCCATTTTATGAAGATCTCATCCATGAATAGCAACAACTGCCAAGAAAAGACGAACCAAGGTCATCTTGGCAACCAAAGCAAAGGTCTTGCTAAAATTAATGCCCTCAATCTGACGGTTTCCAAGAACAACCAACCAAGCTCATCTTGGCAACCAAAATAAAGGTCTTTCTATAATTAGTGCCTTCAAACTGATGGTTTCCAAGAATAACCAATCGATCCTTGTAGCACTCGATCGAACCATCAGACTTATACTTGGTTTGAAACACCCGTTTACTTCCAATAACATGTTTACCAGGCAGAAGATGAGACATAACCCATGTGTTATTCCACTCAAGTGCATCAATCTCATATGCCATCGTCGCTTTCCAGTGAGAGTGAAGAGAGGCCTCAGAATACGTAACAGGGTTGGAGTCATCTGTAACTGTAGCTAAAAATCTATAATGCAAAACCAAAAAAGTTATTACAATAAAGATAATCAACGATTGGGTAACGATTACCTGAAGATAGTTCATATGTGGATGTGAGAGTAGTGGAGGTGGGGTTTAAGGTGCAAGTAGCTTTGCAGGCATAGTTCTTCAGTTTAACTGGTAGCTGACGAAGATGAGTACTAGGCAGATGAGTGGATCATAGCGGCGGAGACACATCGCCTCGGAATCAGACAAAATTAGCGGCTCGGGGGCAGCTGAACTCGGCTCCAGAAGAGTAGACCGTAGCTCTGGGTTAGGCATCCAAAGATCGGTGGTACTCGGGGGAGCAGAGTCGGTGCTGGATACGGCAGAGTGGAGGTTGGCTTTGGCTCAATCAGAGCTGGCGGCGGCCTAGAGGCTGGCGGTGGTAAGACATCGTACATGAGAGTCGGCAACAAGTGCACCAAATCACAAGAAGCAGTTATGTCTGCAGCAGATGCGTATAGAAAATAGCCTTCATAAAGCAAAACATCTCAGCTATCAAACACAGTATGAGACTTCAAGTCATAAACACGCCAAGCTTTCTTGTCGATTGGATAACCCATAAAGACACGTTTGTGACTTTGGGATGCAAACTTATCACGTGACTTTGGAAGCTGAGAAGCAAAGCACAAATAACCGCAGAGCTGGCTATAATCTGGTGTGCGACCATGCAAAAGTTAATGAGGCAAACGATCATTCAACACCGGCGTTGGAGTGCGATTGATCATGTAGGTGGCAGTAAAAATTCATTCTCCCTAGAAGTCAATAAGCAAATGAGCTTGGAAATAGAGAGCACGATCCACGTTTAAGATATGGATGTGCTTCCGTTCCACTTGACCATTCTGCTATAGCGTGTAGACAGCGGAGGTCTCGAACCGAACTCCTTTCTCCACAAAGTAAGATTTGATAGGAATAAATTCAGCTTCATTATCATCGCAAACCCATTGAACTTGATGACAAAATTGTGTTTGAATGAGAGCGAAGAACTCATTCATCTTGTCAGGTACTTGAGACTTAGATACTTATAAATAAACCCAAACATCTTTGGAATAATCATCACTATAGTTAAAAATGAAAATGCTCCACTAGAACATGGTGAGCCATGAGACCCCAAATATCACAATGTATAAATTTAAATAAACGACTAGCCTTAGAGTTACTCAAAGGAAAACCACTTGTAAACAGCTTTGACCGATGACAAACGAAACAGGGAACATTTTTATTTAGGGATAAATACATTTATAACCCTTACTTTAGGCTGAAAGTGCCAATATCCTGCAATCTCAGAAATTGCCTATTTAACCCTAACTTATTATTGCATGTGCCAATCTAACCCTAACTTTCAAAAAATTTGTGCCAATATAACCAAAATCCCTAATTTTGGCATTGACCACATGAATTCAGGCATGACTAGAAAATAAAATGACAAAAATACCCTCATATAACAAACCTATCTTTCTCTTCAAACCCTAATGCAACAGTTGCCCTGCTCCACCGCCCCCTCCTTGCAACGCCGTCGCCTTTCATCGCCATTATTGTAACCAAATTTCCTCGTAATCCTTCTCCCATCGGGATAAGCCATCCTCCTCTCCAGCGCCACCGCCCATAACCCTCTGTTGTGATAAGCCATCCTCCTTCCCAACACCACCGCCCATAACCCTTCGTCGTGATAAGCTATCCTCCTCCCCAGCACTGCCGCGTATAACCCCATCTCCGCTATGATAAGCCAGTGCCGGCACCCTCACTGTTTAAACCCTAGCGACGCTCAACCCCACCCCATAGTGACACCCTGGCGCCTCATCCTCCCTCTCTCTGATGCCCTCACTGTTTGAAACCCTAGCACTGCAAAGTGCAACCGCTGGAAACCTCATCCCCCTCTCTCTCCCCACTCCTCACTCCTCCTCTCTCTCCCTCTCATCGCTGCCCTTCTCCTCCCTCTCCCTTTCTACCCCACTGCTTGGACCCCACCTCATCAAACGATTTTGGCCGTCGCTTAAACCCCACCCCCACCACAGCCACCCAATGCAGATTAGACGGAGAAAAGCGATGGTGGAGAATTTTGGTTGTCGAATCATTTGGACGGAGAAAAGCGACGCCAAAATGAAAATGATTTTGGCAATTTTGGTCGTTGAAGTCCCAACCCAATGCAGATTAGATGGAATTTCATCAAAATCTAGCTAAAATAATGTTAACTAAAAAGTCGGTGGAGTCAAAGGCTATTTTGGCACTTTCTGAGATTGTAGTGTTATATTTTAGCCTAATGTTAGTGTTATTTTAGCATTTAACTCCTTTATTTACTTCACTACGGCTTAAAGAAACACCTGGGATATACAGAAGACAACGCTGAAGATGACGAATGCCCAACGCGTTGATGCCATAAATTGGACGAAGACACAACGACTAGAATGGAGATGGACGGCGGTGAAGATGGTAGAGCTCATAGACTGCACAGCCAATAAACCCCACCATGATGATCACCCACTCCAATCATTGTCCTCGTGCTGATATCCTGTAATATGCACAAATTCTCGGTAAGCAAAAACCATTCATTTTTAAAGCAGCAATTAATTTGGAAAATGACAACAAGTTACAACGTAATTTTGGAATGAACAAAACACGGCAGCAGCGACGGATAGAAGGACTCGGTGGTGGCAAAAAATTTTAGGGTTTGGAAAATTTTAGGTTTTCAGGATTTTTAGCTCTCGTACCATGTAAAATATGAACGGTTAATTTTATTGATGGTACAATGGTACAATTTATAAGCAGGATGTACAGAATCACAAGTGAAAAAAGATTTTATTTAGGTACAGTATATACATAAAATATTAAAAAAAATCTAATTCCTCGCACCTTATTTTATACAGCCTACGAAATCAGTTTTCAAACGAACATTCTAACTGCTCAAACAAAAGTGACGGTGACTGAAAATGCTCAAAATCCACACTCATTTCTATGTTAAATTTTTATGTATTTATATTATTTAAACAGTAAATTGATTTTATAATGTAACGAAGTAGATAAAATTTAACTATTTAAATTTATAAGTCATTAAAAAGAAAAGGAACATATATTTTAGGTCTAGAAAATATTAATTAAAAGGAAAAATAAATAATAAAATACAATGACATGTAGTTGATTAAAAAAGTTAAGATTTATATAGTTGTCTAAGAAAATGGTAATTGATAAAAAAATTAAAAATAAAATGATTAAAACGATATATCCTTAATCATTTAAAAAAGAGTTGATATATGAAATTAATTTTAAAACTATCCGAAGAAAAAGGAGAGGTCTCAAAAGTAATGTGTTTGCTCTTCTAATTGGACACAAAAGTAGCACGTTCACTCCTCTAGTCAGACACAAAAAATAGTGTTTCCGCTCTTCTGACTAGACATAAAAGTATCGTGTCCGCTCCTCTTGCTGGACACAAAAATGGTGCATCCACTCTCGGACACATCAATCTCATGCATGTACAATTTTCAACCAAATATACATTTAAAAAATCTGGCATTTTTTACTTTAAAAATTAATTTGTTTAAGAGAATTTTTTTTCTTAAACTATTTTTTAAAATAAATTAATAATTTTTAAAAGAAAAACCTATTTTTAAAATTTTGATTTTAAAAAAATAAATATGAGTTGTACAAAAATGGAAAGTTAAACAGAAAGTTGAATAATGGAGAAAGCAGTGCACAAGAGGGGAATGAGAAAGGGGAGAAGTAGGAAGAGAGTCCTAAGCAGATTACTACTGATTAGAAAAAAAAACTGAGGACTGGACAGTTGAAAACTCTAAAAGCATAGGCAAAATGAAAGTTGTTGAAGGCAATGGAATAGAAAGGATGGAAAGCATGATGGATAAAGGAAGTTGAACTGATGGAGATAGAACCCCCGGGGATTTGGCAAGATCCTTCAGGGGACTATGATGTTGCATGATCAGTGCATGGAATGTTAGGGGGTTGAATAATATAGCAAAGCAGAGAGAGGTTAAAGCCCACCTCTTAGGGATAAACTGTATCTTTGCTATTCTTATTTAAACTCGTGCAAAAAAAAAAACAGGTTGTTGGGGTATAGAATTTTTTTGGGGAGAAGCGGAGGTTTGTGAACAACTATGCGGAGCATCTGAATGGTAAACTTTGGGTGATGTGGGAGGATAGAAGGCAAATGTACACGCGAGGAAAAAGACTGGCCAAATGACCCTATGTACTAAGGATGGAGAGGTGATGATATGGTTAACTGTAATCTATGCAAGTAATCAATTGAAGCAGAGCAAAAAATTGTGGAAGGATGTGGAGCAGACACAGCAAATAATCCAGGGCCATAGATAATGTTGGGTGATTTCAATAATGTGTTGAAAATGGAAGATAGAATAGGGGGAAATGAGTTTCAACCACTAGAGTTTTGGGATTTGGAGCAGAAGTTACTCAATACTGGACTGAGTGAATGTGATTCTGTTGGAAAGTACTTTACTTGGTCTAATAGACAAGTAGGTAGGTTAATATACTAAAAAATTGATAGGGTTGTGGCTAATGTAGAGTGATTCAGAAAGTTTCCTGATACAATGATGGAAGATTCTAGTCCCTGGAGTTTCAGATCATCTACGGTTAAAAGTTAAAGTACAAGAGGAAGAAAAAAGGATAAATATGCCGTTTAAAATTTTGAACTTCCTGATGGAAAGAAAGGAAGTAGTAGAGGCAATAGTGAAAATCTGGAAAGAGCCAATGGCGCAGAGTAAGATGTATATGTTGTGGAGGAAATTGTTAAGGCTACAACCATCATTGGGAGTAAAAAACAAAGCAGATAAGTGGAGTTAAACTTAAACTTGAGCTTGCAAGACAGGAACTAGCAGATGCAGAAATAAAGTTGGGAAATCAGAGAATGAATGTAGAGATAATCAGAAAGGTTATTTAAGGGATTGAGGAAGTGCAGAAGTGGAATGTAGTGGATGAAAAAATTGGTAGACAAAATTCAAAGATGGTTTGGCTGAGATTAGGAGATAAAACAATGAATATTTTCATGCACCAACCAAAGCAAAGAATAAAATGGCAGGTTTGCAGAAATTGGTGAACGAGGATGGCAAAGTTTTAACTGGCCAGTGGGACATGGAAAAAGAAGTATTGAGTATCAATGGGGAATTGGTGGGACAGGAAGTAGGAAAGACTGAAAAAATGGGTGAGGTGATAATGAAAAGGGGCAAATGCTTCATTAATGAGAGCGGGAGATTTCTGATCCAACCAGTAAATATGAATGAGTTGCAAGCAGTTTTGAAGAGCATTGAAAACCTTAAAGCACCAGGACTTGATGGTTTCAATGCTAAGGTTTTAAAAGAGAACTGGAAGCTCATTAAAAATGATGTGATGGGGGCAGTGGATGATTTCTTTGTCAGAATAAAGATGTATAGAGCATTTAATGGTACCTTGGTGACTCTCATTCCTAAACATGAAGAAATGGAGTCTTGCAAGCACAGGTAAAACATTGTGGAATCTGTGTCAAAAGACAGACAGATTATGGATCAAATGGGTTCATGAGGTGTATATAAAAGGAAGAGATGTCATGGAGGTGAAGTTCTCGACTGATAGCTCATGGATGGTGAAAGGGATTAGTAAATGCATAAATAAGGTGAAGAACATGAAGGCATGGTAGAAACAAATGGGTGCGGAAAAGTTCAGTATTAAGAAGTTGTATAAGAAGTTGAAAGAGGAAATGCCTGATACATGATGGAGGAAACTCTTCTATGGTAATTTTGCAAGGCCGAGAGCTAAGTTCATATGTTTCCAACAAAGGACATATTGATGAACTTTAATTTTGTTAAAGAGTAATTCTTTTTTATATAAATTTAGTCATTACAAATCTGAATTATTTTTTGGTCCACTAGATCAAAATATTAAACTACTTTGTGGCTCATTCCATTATTAAGCTTTCTTTAAGTTAAAAATCTATTTTTTAAAATCTTCCTTTTCTTTTATATTTTTTAATTTGAATAAAAATGGTGAGTTTATTATTTTTATGTTCTTGCATAAAGCTTGTAAAGATCACCACTTATTAATCAATGAAAAGAGTATCTATTTAAATTTGCATTGTTTCTATATCAATTCTATGTGACATTATTTCCTTTATAAACTTACAAAAGTTTGCAAATCGATTTAAAAAAAAAAGAAACATCAAAATTGAACAGTAGTAACACGGCCTAAACAATCAAGTTTATCCATTACTTAAAGAAAATTATGAATATACTTGGTACATATAAATTAAACTTTTTTGTTTTAGTTCAATGAAAGAAGATTAAAGATATTACTAAATTTTGGAATATTATATAAGATGATTCAAACAAAGTAATATTTTCTAACGTCTTGATTTATGTCCCCCTCTCTTTTCTATTAATTTTAATATTTGAATAAAAATAAAATAAACATGGAAGGAATTCCAATCACTACACTTAATTATGTTAATATTCTAATAAATATATTTTATATTATATATAAGGGCCTAAGTATTTTTTCGCACTGGACCCCAAAATTCATTGAACTGGCCCTGCCAAACATAGAATTTACCAATAAACTAAATAAACGCCTTCAAACTATAGCATTTTTCATCTTTAAAACTCTTCAACTTAAAAATGTGAGTTTTATATGAATATTAATGGAATTGTATGAAGTTTTTTGTTATGAGAGAGAAAAGGAAGAAATGTTGGGTTCCCTACATATGAAAAAATATGAATGAGTTGATGAACTAATACTTCAAATACTACTATGTGCATAATTGTTATGCCCTCTATTTTCTAGGACGACATGAAGTAAAATAGGGACTACAAATAGCAACCATCTTAGGAATTAGTGGGTTGAATTAGGTTTTATTAGGTTTAGAAATTATTAGATCGGGTAGGTAAAATGAAATGAGCCAACTATTAGGCCCAACAAATTTTTAAAAATCTTCTAGGAGTTGAAAGTAATGAAGAGTAAAAGCTATATCAACCGAGACATGCAACTGAAAGTGCTCTATCGGTTATATTTATTGTCTACGACTGGTTGTATAACTGAGTTAAATGTTGCTTTTAACTTCAGTTAGTTAAGAATAAGTTAAAGGTTATTTTAACTTCGGTTATTTAAGAACCAAAATTAAAAGTTACATTACAGTTGATACTATGGTGTTATGCAGCTCCCATTTCAGTTAAACCAAAAACAAAATCCTTGCCTTCACGACTGTGACTGAATATAAAGAGAAAATTATGCATGACGAGTAATTAACTTACTAAAGTGTCCAACTTTGTCTTCAAGTTCTCACATTTTGTGTTCCTAAACGATGTGAACAGTAAGAAAAAGGTCTACCTTCTGATCCTTCATCGATCATATACTCATTCACTACGATGATGCCTTCATGTGTGGTGATTTCCATATGGTACCACTTTTTATGGCACTTTGGTGGGGACGGCGAAGTATGCTATTGGCAGATGGGCTATTCTGGCTTTCGGAAGCAGTAGTGTGCCTAACATACCTCTCCACGACTGTGGCTCTCAAGGAGATGGTGCTACAGAGGGTAAGCATGGGAGCTACGCAACAGGTGATCATATTTAGTTCAATCAACAGTATTTTTATGCATTTTCAAAAAGAAATGTTATATGCATTCTCAAAATGAAAATATTTCAGTGCACTACAAGTCTACAACAAAATGGCTCTATCCAATCATATATTTTCATAACATTTTTTTACTAATGTCATTATGGAAGACTAACACTTTAAATATAGTGTTGTGATGTCATTCTATCTCAATATTACAAAATTTATGTCCAAATTAATATACGGATAAATGAGTTATTAATTCATTAATAAATGTATTATAACATATAATATAGTTCCAAATATATATTTAAAAAATTAATTACATTGATGTAATTGTAGTGAGTCATAACCAAAATTGATGAGATGGTTTTCTAAAAGTATTCTATTATAACATTACAATATTTTCATCACCATTTTTTTTGAAAAACAATCATTACAAACACTTTACATATAGTGTTATAATAATTATGTATACCAACACTTTACATATAGTGTTATAATGTCATTCTGTCACAACATTACATAATTTATGCCCAAACTAATGTAGGGATAGATGAGTTATTAATTCATTATTAAATACCACCGGTCTTCCGCTTTCCGACGGTTAACCGTCCGAGCTCCGCCACATCACAGATAGATGGGGAAGAACAAAATCAGACCCGCCGGCGGCGACAGCCAGCACTGTCCGGCGACCGTCTTCGTCGCCGGCTTGCCATATTCCCTGACCACCAATCAGCTAGAAGAGGCGTTCAGTGAAATTGGACCGATAAGGCGGTGCTTTATGGTCACAAAGAAAGGGTCTATTGCTGCTGTTGAAGATGCTGACCGTGCTATTGAGACAAAGAACGGGGCGATGGTCGGGGGACGGAAAGTTCAGGTTAAGCGGGCTATGCACCGCGCTCCTATGGAACAGCGCCGGAGTAAAGGAAATACAGACAATGTTGGTGAGGCCGAAGATGAAAAGGTCAAATTGTCTGCTGAGAGTGACAAGCAAGAGGGGCCTACAAACTCAGAATCAACACTGCAGGAGAATAAAATCAAGGAACCCATTCAGCAAAAAAAGGCTCCCGCAGACTCACAATTAACGGTGAAGGAAAAGAAATCAGTGAAACTTATTCAGGAAAGGAAGGCTCCCGCGGACTCAAAATTATTAGTGAAGGAAAATAAGGCAGTGAAACCTATTCAGACAAAAAATACAGACACAGGCTCTACCGTCCCCGATGACAAACCTGGTTCAGAAAAGCAAAGAGTTGCTAAGACAGTCATATTTGGAGGTCTTCTTAATGCTGAAATGGCAGAAGATGTTCATCAACGAGCCCCGGAGTGTGGCACAGTATGTTCTGTTTCATACCCTCTTCCTCAAGATAAACTCGAGCAGCATGGTCTAGGTAGAGATGGATGTCAAACGGATGCTTCTTCCGTCCTTTATACAAGTGTGAAATCAGCTCGTGTGGCTGTTGCCACTTTACACCAAAAAGAGATACATGGTGGACATGTCTGGGCCCGTCAGCTTGGGGGAGAGGGCTCCAAAACCCAGAAGTGGAAGCTTATTGTGCGGAATCTCCCTTTTAAGGCCACCGTGACTGATAACAAGTATGTTCTCAGCAGAGGCTTTCGTGTGGGAAGTTGTTATTCCTAAAAATTCTGAGACAGGGGGATCAAAGGGGTTTGCTTTTCTTAAATTCACATCAAAGCCAGATGCGGAGAAAGTCATCAAGGTGTTCAATGGCAAACATTTTGGTAAAAGACCAATTGCTGTCGACTGGGCTGTGTCCAAAAAAGTTTACTCATCTGCTGATAATCCTCTTCCTGATGTTGAAGGGCAGAGCAATGATGAAGTAGACAGTGCTAGTAGTGATTTGGAAGATGATGACATTGAATTTAATGACAAATCCCAACGAGATGAAGATGATGATTCTGTCTCAGGAGACCCTGACCTTGCAGAAGAAAGGGATTTCAATTTTGATAAGGAATTAGAAATTGCTAAAAAGGTTCTCAGTAATATAACCTCAACTTCCAAGGTGGCAGATAACTCTGAGACTGAGAATACTAGCATGTCCGAGGAAAAGAACAATGAGGAGAAATCTGCCAATACCATTAGCATGAAATCAATTGATGCTATTGATGAACCCAGAGTGAAACCGGGAACCTGTAAAGACAACCTACCTGAGAAAAACTCGGCTGAGAAACAAGATGAGCTGCGAAGAACAATATTTATCATCAACCTCCCTTTTGATATCAGCAAGGAAGAAGTGACACGACGTTTCTCAGCATTCGGTGAAGTAGAATCATTCCTTCCAGTTCTTCACCGCATTACCAAGAGACCAAGGGGAACTGGATTTGTCAAGTTCAAAACAGCAGATTCTGCCAATGCAGCAGTTTTAGCAGCAAACACTGCTTCTGGTGGTTTGGGTATTCACATAAAAGGTGGACAATTGCAAATTTTGAAGGCTTTAGACGAGAAAGAAGCTCATCATAAGGTATTGGAGAAGACAGAAAAGGAGGATACAGATGGGGTCAGGTGGTGGCGGTGGGGATGGGGTCAGGTGGTGGCGGTGGGGATGGGGTCAGGTGGTGGCGGTGGGGATGGGCCCAGGTGGTGGCACAGGGAT